>JAFEMH010005184.1:0-173913 GCA_022495995.1 Adenophora triphylla var. japonica | reverse complement strand
TTGAATGAGAAATGGGAAGGACCTTTCCAGATTTCGAATGTCGTGCGGGAAGGGACCTACCGTTTAAGAAAGCAAGATGGAGAAGAATTAAAAAATGCATGGAGTGTTGATCACCTTAAACAGTTCTACCAATGAAGCTGCCTTTTTCTCCTCGGATTCCATTTCTTTTGTTTGTTTCCCTAGATAACAAAAGTTGCTTAACTTTTCCTTGTATTCTGTTTAGTTTGGTTGTCGCATATGGGGAAAGTTATGTAAAATTTGCTGATCTAGTGGCATGTAATATGTATATATGATAGAAGTGGCGACAAGATGTTCTATCAAAATGTATTGTGACACGATTGTATACTTACGAAATTCTGACAGTTATTTGACTTTTCATAGATTAGCGGACGAAAATCGGCGACAAGAGGGGCTGCCGCTAAAAACGTGAAAGAGGCGACAAGAAAGCTTGCCTCTAAGAGTATGCAGATGCGACAAGAAGGGTTGCCGCCAAAGCTCAAAGAGGGTGGCGACAAGAAGGGTTGCCGCCAAAGCTCAAAGAAGGAGGCAACAAGCAGGGTTGCCGCCAAAGCTCAAAGAGGGTGGCGACAAGAAGGGTTGCCGCCAAAGCTCAAAGAAGGAGGCAACAAGAAGGGTTGCCGCCAACACTCAAAGAAGGAGGCAACAAGAAGGGTTGCCCCCAAAGCACAAAGAAGGAGGCAACAAGAAGGGGCTCCGCCTGCGACGCTGCCAAAGCAGGACAAGAAGGGTTGCCCTCCAAAGCACAAAGAAGCGGCTTACATCCCGAATGTCCCTCAAGCGGCTAACATCCCTAGCGTCGACAAAGAAGGGCTTACATCCCGGGCGTCCGAAGGGCTAACATCCCTGAGCGTCGACAAAGTTAAGGTCTTACATCCCGAACCGTCCGGGGGCTAACATCCTAAATCAGGCCGACAAAGAAGGGCTAACATCCCTAACTGTCGACAAAGAAGGGCTCGCATCCCGAACTGCAGATGCTACAAAATAGATAAGACTAGCCCGAATAAATTCAGGCAAGATCAAATCTATGCGAGAAAGACCCTGTCAGTGACCGGACATGAAGTCCTGATTGGTATCAAGCGACAAAGACCTGGATCGAGATATCAGGCACGCAAGGCAAAATAAGGCGGTTTTCTTTTTCTCGCAAAACCTATCTGAAATAGTTGTCGCTACCTAGAGAGGGATTCATCTAGTTCGGTCAAGGAATGCTTTCCGCCGCGAGATTAGGCCGCTTAATATTATCGCATACTGCCCTAACAATTGAGTAAGGCTGCCTAAAGACAAGCCTCACTCTTTTGAAGGGAGTAGTATGTATATGGGTAAGTTACGATAAAGAAGTCTTCAATAAACTATTGAAGCAAAAATAGCGGTGGAAACATTAAGAAGTTGAAGCTTTGAGAGGCAAATTATGGCGAACAATGCGAAAAGGTAAGCAAAAAAGTTATAATATTAAACCAAAGTCGCTATATGTATAGCCTCCATTTAAATAAACAATCGGCGACAAACAGTTTTCAAAGTCGCCCAAGATTTTAAGCACGCGTATGATGAAGAACAGTATGATAAGTCAGGAGTCATAATAGAGTAAGGCTGCCTAAAGACAAGCCTCACTCTTTTGAAGGGAGTAGTATGTCTACCGATAAATTAGGTAAAGTAAATCTTTGATGAACTATCAAAGCGAAAAATAGAAAATGGCAAACAAGCGAGATAAAGTATGAAGATAAAGTCGCAAACCACGACATTAAAGACTTAAATATCGTCAGAGCAAGTTTAGATACCGCATTCGGCGGCTTCCCAAAAAGTGAACAGTTAATGTTAAGTCGCAAACCGCGACATCCAAAGAAAAAAGCAGGAAAGACAGAAGTAAATTGTTTGATACAGACCAAATTCAGATTCAAGTGAAACATTGTTTTTAAAGAGCAAATTGTTTAGGAGGCAGGACCATCTTGGTTATCGCCGGAGATGGCTGGGGAAGTCGGCGCGGCTTGAGCATCTAACATCGCTTGAGCAGCATCCCTAGCTTCCCTGTGGGCTTGTGCCTTCTCACTTATCAGGTTGGTCCAGAGGGTTAACACATCGGGATTGGCCAAGGCGGGGACATTCCAAACAGGTTTTCCAAGAAGTTTATCTTCAGCGGCCAGTTCTGCGAGCTCATCTTTATCGTACGGAACAAGCTATGACCCAAGCGACTAAAATCGCTAAACATGGTTTCGGAACCCCACTTAGCAATCAAGTCATGGGTGATAGCTGGAATGTCGCCTGTTAGTCAAATATATGTTTAGATTTAGAATTGCTTAATCCCAATCATAACAAGCATTAATGAGGACCCCTAATTTAGTTAGATCAAAATAGAATTTTTCTATGTATCATAGGATCCCTTAGTGCTAGTGCCCAGTGTTTTTGTCATGTATTTTCTCAAGATTTGAAGATTTGAAGACCTGAGAATTTCCTTCTGCAATGTGAGTTACTCCTTGGAAGCTGCCTTACCGATGGAGTTGTCTCACCGGTCAACCTGTCTTACCGGTTGAGTTACCGGACCAACCTCACCGGTCATGCCCTCTTTACCGGTTAAGGCTTACTCCTCAAGCTTCCCTGTTAGCAGCTAGCCGATGCATTAATTGCTCCCAACTACCCAGCCATCAACTTTAGCTAAAGTTGGTAAAGCAAGCATGCTGACAAGACATCTCTGCAACAAATCAGTACCTTCTTTGAGAATGTCAAGTAACCAGTACTCACAGCGCCCCAACTATCTAAGGAAATCCTCTCTATCCAATCTCAGGCATTTAATGCAAGGATCTTCCCATTTAATGCCTGCCAGTCCAAGTCATCATTACAACCTCTTCAAAGACAACGGCTCCTTTTCAAAGTTCTCTATAAATAGTTTCCCCGGAGCATTGAAGAAGGTTGGTGCATTTATAATTCTTGAGAGTGAGTTGCTTTGAACTATCAACCTGCACATTCTCTAGTTCAAAGCATTCAAAGCAAGTCCCTTTATTCACTAGACATCTCTGTTAGGACTTATACATTTGGCACCTCAATCAATTACGTAGTGTTCCTCCATTAGACTACTTATGGAACACATTGATTGACTCACACACAACACCCTAGAGAAATCGGCTCGGCTTGTGAGCACATCTCTAGAAAACACCCGGTCTTTATTGTAGCACGACCCATTAGTGGTCACCTCTAGATTGGCAGCCTTTCAATCATTGGCTTGCAACTTGTAATAGGTAGAATCCATTAATATAGTAGTGCACCTTCACAAATCCAAGTTCTGACCAAACTTGGTAGAGGACGTAGCAGTTATTTAACAACTTGTGAACCTCTTCAAACAATGTGTCATTTATTGCTTTGTTTGTTTTACATTGTGTAGTTATAATCGATTGATAATCTCTCATTGGTCACAACCTATTGACTTCACTTCTTGTTCATTTTGTTTGTCTTACTTGGAAATAATTTTTGTCTTGACTTGCATGAGATTTTGATTTACCGGTTTGCTTTTCTTATAAACTGAAAACTTAATTTCCGCTGTGCAAAATCATTTACCGGTGAGCTAGAGTTTTTCAAGAAGTTTTAGCAAAAAGTTTTTAACCAGGCTATTCACCCCCCCCTCTAGCCTGATTCCTACCATTTGGGACCTAACAATTGGTATCAGAGCTTACAATTTTCGAAAATCATTTTTCCAAGCTTAACCGCTTGAATTGCCAATTCCAAAATGGCAGGAAAAATCATGCAAACATACAACTTGACATCCGTTCCCATGTTGAACGATAACAAATTTCCAGTATGGAAAAACAGAATTATGCGGTACTTGGACTCAATAGATGATAGGTTAACTACTGTAGTCAGAGATGGTCCCATGACACCCCTGAAAATCAATCTTGCAACTAGAGCACCCAAAACTCCTTTCGTGGATCATGCAGATAGAGAATCTGAACAAGATTTTGAGGTTTATGAAACTTATGTGCCAAAACCACGAGAAGAATGGACTGAGGATGACAAACTTTGTGATTCCTTGGACAGAAAAGCTTTGCACATCATAACCTCAGGACTTGATGACGGTATGCAAACAAGTACAATGCTATGAGACCGCTCAACAAGTGTGGCGAGTCTACTCGAGATATTTTGAAGGAGATCAAGTGGCCAAGGACAACGAGACTCTACAAAAGCGTTCTTTGAGTTTGAGTCCTTCAAGAAGAATCCAAATGAGACAATGAAGGAAACGTACGACCGATTCTGTGAGGTGAGTAACTCTTGTGCATCTTTAGGTAGAGTCTATACCATGAAAGACCTAAACATGATATTCCTCAATTCTCTTGGAGACTTGTGGCATGTGAAGGTCGCTATTTTGAAAGAATGCCGTGACTTGAACGTTACTCATATCCAGAACATTGTGTCTACTTTGTTCTTATATGAGGAAGAGCTCAACCCAGTGAGTGGAGTGCAAAAACAATTTAAAAATTTATCTCTGCCGGCTCGGTGAGATCTTCCCGGTTCTTCTATGCTTACCGGCCAAACTACTACCATTGACTCTCCCTCAATCTCTCGGCCTCAACCAACTCAAGCCAATACCTCATCTAGCACACCTCTTGAGGTAGAGGATGAATTTCTTTGCATTTGCTAGAAATTACAAAAAGTTTAAGGATTTTAAGAAATCCTGACAAATCATTACAACCCAAATCCTTATCATTCCATAGATCTGGGAACTATCAAAGAAAAGGCCAAACCTCAACCTCAGCCGACGGTAAAAATGCCCAAGGTGAGCTTGTGTGTTACAAGCGTAGAAAACCCGGCCATTTTGCCTCCAAATGCCCTCAACCGAAATATGAATTTCGAGGAAGAAACCGTTCAAGAAATTTCCTAGATCTAAGAGTTTAGTTGCGGAGGATGCAGGCGAAAAGGCTTTACTGTTTGGTTTGAGGCCGACTACGAGAATGAGGAAGGCGGCTATGCTTGGCTCGGATGAAGATGCGATGTCGGTTTTGTTGCTATGGATGGAACCTATGATAAACCCATCTCCCTACAAACTCCTATCTTTAGACACCCCAACTCCAATGAACAATCATCCTATGTTGACCGAGACTCCACCAATGAGATCTCCCTTGACTTACTTTGATGAGCCCGTTCCTACTTCCAAGGTAGATGCGGGTAATCCATACAACTTTAAAATTCAAAACATTGGTGGATCTCTTTATGGTCAATCCAAAACCTTGCCTACTCTCGGGCCAGGTGATGCAACCAATTCAACCAGGACCTATCAAGCTCGAAGCCTTACCGATCGCCTCTTATCAGCCGATGCTTGAGAACCGACCGATTCACTTAAAGCCTCTAGCAGAGCCTAACCACGAACCGATGTCATCACTACCAAATTTTGATCCCAATTTTGAACCATCATCCTCTTCCTCTCGGCCTACTATTGACCCCATGCCCAATATGTCAAAGTACGAAATGGCGAGAGGTGATGAATGAGCTCTTCTCCGATTTTGAAAAATTAAATGAAGCTCACAAAATTATGGTGATAATTTCAAAATGATCTCTCTTGAAAATGACTCTTTGAAAATTTGAAATAAAAGATTTGAAAGAAAGCAAGCTAGAGTACTGATCGGTTGAAGAAAGATAATCAAGAACTCTTTGAGAGACTAAACATTTTGTTTGTCAAATTGCTGATCTTGTGTCAAGAAATAATTCTCTTTCTAAAACTATTGACACATTCACAAAATCCCACTGCTATGGAGACTATCATACAAGATCAGATATCTCTAGCAGAGATGTTACAAGCTGGAATAAGTTTTACCTCCAGCAGTAAGGAAAAAGACATCAATGACAAACCGGTTACCAAGTCTGTCTCTGAGAACTTGATGGGGAAATTTGATGATGCTCAATCCAAATTGATTAAGAGAGAGTTAACTAAACCTTTCAAAGCTGTTCCACACCTATCCCAAGGACGGAGCACGGATGAAGGCTTATTTGGGCAAAAACAAATCCCAATGGACCGAGGTAGGCGATCTGAGCTAGGACAATATGTTCCACTCGGTGATGGTAGCAGCAAAGGTGGAATTAAAATTGCTAACCGGGTTGCGAGGTAAGGAAACCTCAGCCGGTAAGGAAGCCATCACCGGTAAGGGACCAGCCGGTCGAGACAAGCTGTCACCGGTCAACCAGCCGGTGAGGGCTCCCCAACCGGTAATAGACCTTCCAAACCAATGCAGCCGGTCAACAAAACTAAATCCATCACCTTCGTCCCCAAAGGATGCATTTACGCTCAATCGGTGAACTCTTACGAAGCAAAGGCTATATTGAACATCCAATCATCTAAGCCCCCTCAGCCATCTTCTAACAAATGTGTAAATTGTGGTTTTATTGGTCACAAGGCTTATGAATGCCTCTTGAAGCACCTATCTGGACCCATTGAGTCAAAAAGCTCAGGTGGTGGCCAGGTATGGCTGCGAAGAGGAACTAACTCTTTGGACCCAAAGAATAAGGGGGACCGTAAGCTTCTTGTTTCATTTCGGGAATGCTTAATGGCCTCAGCCGATGCCGGTAAGGATGTTTGGATTATGGACGGTGGATGCTCTAGGCATATATTTGGACATGCTTGATCTCTCACCGTCTGGAAGAAGCATCTGGTCCTCCAGGTTGTCTTTGGTGACAACGCAAAGGGTAAAATTATCGGTCGTGGATCCATCAAAAGAGGTACGGTTGTTGTACGAAGGTATCTTTGGTGGATGATACGAAACATAACCTTCTCTCCATATCACAGTGTGATAAAGGTATGCATTGTGTTTTCAATTCTTCCCATTGCTATGTGAAAGACATTGCTACGGGTGAAACACTTCTCACTTTGGATATAGAAAAGGTAACGTATATGCTATTGATTTAAACAATGTTTCGAATGTTACTAATGTTTGTTTTGTAGCTAAGAACATCGGTGAGAACTCTGGCTATGGCATAAGAGACTCGATCACTTGAATTTCAAATATCTATCCAAGCTAGCAAATAAAAATCTAGTTCTTTGGCTTACCTCAAGTGTCTGCTAATCATGATAGGAAATGCGAGCTTGCCGGCTAGGAAAACGGCATAAAGAATCTTTCCACGACAAGCCACTGTTTGTCCACCTTCTAGATGCCTCCGGTTGCTACATATGGATCTGTTTGGCCCCACAACTCTTGCCGGTTTAGGGGGTAGCGAGATATGCTTTGGTTGTTGTAGACGACTTCTCAAGATATACAGGTAGAGATGTTTGCTTCAAAAGATGATACATATGAAGTAGCCACCAGATTATTTCGTCTACTGCAAACCCAAAAAGACTGTGACATCATCGGTATGAGATCGGACAATGGAACCGAATTTAAAAATAATGGAATCGCTCGATCTTTGTGATGATCACGGAATAGATCATAATTTCTCATTTCTTTGGTACACCGCAACAAAATGGTGTAGTTGAGAGAAAGAACAGGACTTTGATCGAAATTTGGAAAAACAATGATATCAGAAGCTAGGCTTCCCAGTACTTTTGGGCTGAAGCTATCCATACGGCATGCTTCACCCGAATAGATCATTAATCAACAAATGTCACAACAAGACCCCTTATGAGCTATGGCGTGGCAGAATTCCCAATATTGGTTTCTTCAAGATCTTCGGATGCAAATGCTATGTACTTTACAACGGTAAAGAGCGCCGAGGTAAATTTGATGAAAAAGGCGATGAAGGTATCTTTGTGGGATACGCCAAGCACGATAAGGCATTTAGAGTTTTTAATAAACGGTTGTTGAAAATTGTTGAATCTGTTCATGTTACTTTTGATGAATTTGATTTGCTAGAGTCGATAAGGCTCCAAATAGTGCGATAATTACGGTGTGTTTGAGGCAGTACCGGCAATCAAAATTCCAATCATTCCACCGGTTCTAATGCAAATCAATCTCCGGTTCGGCCTTCGGCCTCAAGTGGTGTAACTTGTAGAGACTTAGTTGATGACTCCTTCTTTCCCCAATCGGTTAGGCAATCCAATAGACAACCCGGCTAACCGATTCTATTACCAACTAGTCCTAATATCAACTTTCCTAATTCACCTCACGAAGTGAACCAATTTCAAACAATTTACCGTTTCCTTCCCCACTTACCGATCACCAGTCACCATCACCTTCTCCAAACCGATCTCCTTTAACGGTCACATCTCCCTTTACCGGTCATACTCCTCCATTAGAAACCTTAAGGCAAGAACGGTTAGGCAAGACCTCCTAGGGAAGTGAGATTAGTTAGAGATCATCCATTAGAAAATGTGATAGGTGATGTCTTTGGTCCCGAGAATGACTAGAGGCTAATTAAGAAGCATGGAGGATCAACATGGATTATTTTCCTCTGCTATGGTCTCAAATATTGAACCAAAGAAGGCGAGGAAGCACTAGATGACCCAGTGGGTAGAAGCTATGCAAGAAGAGCTTAACTAGTTTGATAGATGTAAAGTTTGGGAGTTAGTGCCTAGACCTAGTGATCAAGCTGTGATTGGAACGAAATGGGTTTATAGGAATAAATTGGATGAGGCTGGAAAAATTATAAGGAACAAGGCTAGACTAGTGGCGAAAGGATATAGGCGGGGAAGAAGGCATAGACTATGATGAGACTTTTGCTCCGTAGCTAGATTAGAAGCCATTAGGTTATTCCTTGCCTATGCAGCCTACAAAGAGTTCAAGCTATATCAAATGGATGTGAAAAGTGCCTTTCTCAATGGGGAACTTCAAGAACTTGTTTATGTAGATCAACCTCCTGGTTTTGAAGATTCCAAGAAGCCTAATCACGTATACAAATTGAATAAAGCTTTGTATGGCCTCAAGCAAGCACCTCGAGCATGGTATGAAACTCTCTCCAAATTCCTACTTAGTGAGAAGTTTGAACGAGGTAAAATCGACACCACCTTATTTATTGCTAAGCATAATGGTCATTCATTGTTAGTTCAAATATATGTTGATGACATTATTTTTGGATCTACTAACGAAAAATTATGCAAGAGATTTGAGAAACTTATGCAGAGCAAATTTGAGATGAGTATGATGGGTGAACTTACATTCTTCCTTGGACTTCAAGTCAAGCAAACCCATGAAGGTATTTTTATCAATCAAGCCAAATACACTAATGATCTAATCAAGAAATTTGGTCTTGACTCTGCTCATCCTCAAAGCACTCCAATGGCCACAAATGTACACCTTGACAAAGACGAATCCGGTAAGAAAGTAGATATGACACTCTACCGAGGTATGATAGGCTCTCTACTTTACTTAACCGCTAGTAGACCAGATATCATGTTTTCCGTATGTGTAGGTGCTAGATTTCAAAGTGACCACTAGAGAATCTCATTTGCAAGTTTGTTAAAAGAATTATAAGATATCTTGTGGGAGCTGCTAACTTAGGTTTGTGGTATCCAAAAGATTCTTCATTTACACTTATTGGATATTCGGATGCCGATTTTGCGGCTTGTAGGGTCACCGGGAAAAGTACTAGTGGAACTTGTCAATTTACGGGTAGTTTGGTTTCTGGTCGTGCAAGAAACAAGCATCAATTTCCACTTCTACGGCGGCGAGTATATAGGCTGGCTTTGGGAGTTCTTTGTTCACAAATTCTATGGATGAAGCAACAACTAGTGGACTATGAAATCCCTCGAAGTGTGTCCTATCTATTGTGATAACACCTCGGCTATCTCGGTCTCCAACAATCTGTGATGCATTCAAAGACCAAGCACATAGACATCAAATACCACTTCCTCAAGGACCATGTTGAAAAGGGTAACATTGTTCTTTTAAAAGTCCATACTGATTATCAATTAGCTGATATCTTAACAAAACCATTGGACATTAAAAGATTTGAATTCCTTAGAGGAGAACTAGGCATGATTGATATTCGATAAATATTATGTGCTAACTTTGCTATCTGTGTAAGCTATCAACAAGATCAAGGTGATTTCTCTCGTTTACCGATGCGTTGCAAGTGCTCGTTTACCGGTATCCCTTACCGGTAAAGCAAGAATCCTTTACCGGTCCTCTTACTGACATACTTAATCGGTAAATGGTGTTGCTAACCGATGGTCTCCAACCGGTGAAAGATCTCTCTTACCGATCAATACCTGACCGGTCAGCTACCTTGCCGATTGCCCTCCTACCGACGAGCTATGCCGGATCGAAATTTGCAATCCGTATTTAACCGGCTCGTTTGTCATCATTGCCTAACATGTCACATCAATCCCTTCGCATTTGCGATGCACTTACCGTACCTATCCTTACCTGTTCCCCATGCTCCTATACAAAAGAAGTAGATCAATTTTAAATAATTGATCAAAAAGGTAATCTCTGTATCATTCATATTTATCTAAAAGGTTATCTTTTTGTCCTTTATTATATTTTGATATAAATGCTGCACACACGTTCATATTTTCATGACACATCTTTAATTTCGTGAAACAAAGCGTCAATCAATGTGCACTGACAGGTTAAAAAAAAAAACCTTTAAGCTTCTTTTGTTTTAACCAACACATCTCTTCATCTTCCCGCTCTTTTGTCCCTATATAAGGATTTCAAAATATCATTTAAAGTTTACGGATTCTCTCTCTCTCTAACGAACTAAGGCAACCGGCAAAAACTCATTCTTACTTCATCTTCTCCATTCGTTTATCTCTTCAATCAAGTTCTACGGTATGTCCATTGAACTTTAAGATACGAACGAACGAAGACCATATTTTCTTAGGATCCTTCTCTAACTTATATTGTTTGATTAATTTTTGATTCACGAGATGGCTCCCAAGAAAGACATTTATGGAGGTTACATTCTCCCGGCTTCTTCGACTCAGATGAAGGCCGCGCCATTGAAGCCTGTTCATTGCCGCCGGAGTTATCCCTTTCGTGATGCACGAAGGGAATGAAGATATCTATTATGAGATGGTCAATGAATTGTTTGACAATGGTGTGGTGGATGAGAATGAGAATATTATTTCAAGCTATTTCTTTGGTGTTCCCGTTACTTTTAGCCCGGCTACTATTCTTCTTTGCCTTCCCAATCTCTCTTCCTCTGGTTCATCTTCTATCTCCATGAAAGATATGATTGATGCCTGGTCAAAGGTTCGTGGATCGACCCCTTCGTTACCGGTGAAGCAAACAAGAAGTGGTTTTGATGCCGTGTATTATCTTTGTTGCCGATATCGTGGACCGATGCTTCATTTGCCGGTCTGGCTCTCATCATTGTATCACCATGATCTGATGGGAAGCAATAGCTGCTATCATCATTGGTGGAGAATTCAGGCGGTGTGCCTTCCTTTACCGTATTGTCTTGATTGCCTTCAAGAAATATCGAAGGAGAAACCATCTACCAAGCGAAATAAAGCGAAACCATGTCACTATTTGATGATAAGCCGTGCCCTTAGATCCATCCCAGTTGTTCTTCAAGCTTACGAGAATCAACCCAAATATCCCCAATCCTACGCAAGGCCTTTGACAAGTTTGATATAATTAGAGCTATCAAAGAATCTACCGGTAAGCCAATCGGTAATCCATCGAACCCTCCAGGTAAATCAGCCGGTAAGTCTGCTGAACAGGTCGGTAAACCAACCGGCAAACCGGCTCAAAAGAAGAAACTCTCTAGCCGGCCAAAGGTTGCTCAATTTGCGGTGCTCCTCCTGCTCCCAAACCTTCTTTGCCGGTAAAGAGAAAATTACTTGAATCTTCGATGATGATGATGATAAGCCTATCTCTATCATTCTTTCCCCTACCCGAGAAAGCAAAAAGCCACGGCCGGAAAATCGGCTCCTCCCCTTCCAAAAGATCCAAACCTATTCCAAAATCTTCCCAACAAATTGCCAAAGAAAATCTTTGAGAGAAGAAGGAGAATTGAAGCAGAGACTTGGGAACCTTCATACCTTTCATTCCCAAAAGACTTTTTGATCACAACTTCCTTCTTGACAAAATCCCATTTACCGGTCGATCATCAACCCGGCCGGTAAGCCATTGCAAACCGATCGAAACCCAACCTTTCACATTTACCATTACAATCCCTGGTTAGTCAATCCTACCTTTGAACCATCTCCCACTCTTGGGTATATCCTATTGAGCACTTGCCTCCTTTCCTTCGAAGGCTTACGCAATTCCATGAGATCAATAAGGACTCGAGTCCCAGATCGGTGACATATCGATTATGTGGACTTTGACAACATCCATGAAGATAAAGGTCTCTATTATACCAAGCCATGTTTGTTGAGTGACTATGATATCTCATTGTCGAGAGAGTCTACTCAAGATTTACAATCGGTATTTCGAGTTCTTGCCTCCAATGTGGAATGCCATCTACTTGGCTCGGGACGAGGCTCCGGCAAGACATGATGATTCGGGCGGTGTGGATTGATTTTGCCATTCTTTACAATGCTCGGGATACCCTCAAGGAATCGATCCCTATCGGCTTGGAAGATATGAGTTAGGAGATGATCTTCCCTCCTTTGATCTGAAATTGTCAACTTAGGCCCTCGAAGATGGCAATTCGTGAAGAATGTAATGGATGTGGTGCAAAATCTGGTGGACTTGAGCAGAGACTTTCGAGTTTGGGTGATATTTCCCTTTACGCCTTCTTCAATTCTATTCGATCCGGCAAAAACAAATGGGCTACCATTCTGATGAAGAAATAGAAGAAATGTTCAAGGACATTAGTGGCTCACGATGATCAAGCCATTGATAGGGCGAAGCGATCGATCCTAGCTCTAGCTCGGCGACTCAGTGATTGAGATGCCGATGACGAGTGCTGCTTGAGATTGATCGGTCTAAGAAGATTAGTGCTGATTTTACCACTCCTTTACCGATGCAACATGTGGGAGGAGGTATCTTGAGACATCTCCGATTACCGTTCTTCTTTGCGGGAGGAGGAGAAATTATTAGCTCAAGTCCTTTACCGGTTATTCAACCGATGCCTCTTACCGGTGAGATACTCCAACCGGTTAGAGAAGATTTACCGGTTTACGAGCCCCTTACCGTCTTGCTCATTTACCGGTTAGCAAGCCCCTTGCCGTTGCTTCATACGAACCGGTTAATGCAAGTATTGATGATATCCTTCTCCGGCAAGCCTTGGCGGCTAGCTTATTTACCGAACAAGGCGAGAAGCTCGAGGAAAGCCAAGAGCAACCATTGAGGAGTTAGCTACTCGAAAGCCATTCAAGCATCTCTTCTACCGGCTAATCAATCGGTAAGCCAAGTGATTCCTCCTTCCTCTTCGAGCCAATTCACCGGTTCGGGGAGGAGATTGACCTGTTTTTGATGAAGATTCCCTCTCCGATTTCTATGAAGAAGAAGATGATGATTTTGATGAGAATGACCCTACAATTCCTCAGGTTTATGATGATCTGGTATGCGTCGAGAAAGATTTGATGTCAACCTTGAACTACTATACCTCCAAGGCCTCTATTCCTCGATCTGCCGATGGAATCCCTTTATTTGAAGTTCATGAGAAAATCTTTAGCAAGTCAGTAACTGAGCCTACTCCAATGCCTCCATCCATTGCCGATCGGCTTCGGAGGAGGCAAAGGAGAGAAGATAGAATGACCACCTTCATTGATGTGGTCGAAGTTATGAAAATTGGTCTTTGCTCTGAAGATACTCCTCCTAGATATACCAAAACTTCATGGGCCGGTGAGACAAGTCGCCGGCATCGGAAAAATAAAGGTTTTGAGCGAAGAAGCGTCTGTTCCTCCCAAAGGCAAGGAAATCATGCACGGAAAGGATGAACAACGATTGTTTACCGATTTCCCTTCTCAAGCAAAACAAAAATACCCTTCCTCTCTTGACAACACAACCGGTTTATCGAGAATTCATGGCGAGGTTGCTACCTTTGCTCCTAGACCGGTTGAAAGCACTCTTTCAGCGATAATCTCTTCATCCAGGTATCTCTCTCTCAATGGCCGTATAACTCATGTTTTGGAAATGAGGATTACGAATTGGTCGTTTGAAGTAACCAAAATGGTTGGGCTTATGCCAAACGTTTCTAGGCATTCTATCTTAAGAAATGGCCAGCCTCAACCTTTGAGCAACATTAGAGAAGCCTCATTACTTCTGCTTGCACTTAGAGTGATTCATGTTCTAAGGCGTCGGCAAGCCATCTTACCGTTAGCCCCTACTTGGTGAGCTCTTGGAACTTTCTTTTCTTTGAGATGATGAGTTTGGAACCACTTTGAACCTCTTGCTCTGCTTCTCCTTTACCGATTTCTCCTACTGACTCTCCCATGGAATTAATAGATGAGGAGATTGAGATCTCTCCTACCGGTGAAGTGTCTCGGACCGTTCAGACTCCAGCAACCCCTCTTACCGATAGCCAAGTTGCCGATCCATTGCCTCCAGTTACCGATGCTCCTTTACCGGCTACCCAACCGGTCTCTCAATCTGCTCCTTTGCCGACCGCTCCTGCCGGTGACTTGATAGGCCAATCCTCGCTCAAGATTTAGTAGATCTTCATAATGCCTTGCTTGATGGCTTTGTGGATGTTAATGCTGAGTTGGCCCGTTCTTTTATTAAGTCCAATCAGGAGGAGGATGATAGAAGATTTGATTTGTTGAAGACTGGTATTGCTCTCTCTCTTGGGAATTTCATGTCCGATATAAATGCTAGAGACAACGCCATCGAGATCTTCGATTACAACTTGATGAAGTTCGGCAAACCAACAAAATCCTTTGTGAGCAACAAATTTCCGGCAAAGCTATTACGGACCGATCCATTGAAGAACTCGAAGCGGTCAGTGAAGCCCTTACCAGTTGTCAAGAGAAGAACCGTGAGCTTGAGATGGAGTTAGCCAGAGTGAAAGCTAAAAATGAAGTGCTCTTGATAGTTAGAGAAGAAAGGAAGAAAAGGAAAAAGGATGAGAAAGAAAAGAAGAAAGCTAAGAAATCATCCAAGAAGTCTAAAGCCTCAGATCCTCCTTCGAATCTTTGCTTTGCTCCTTAGCCGATCAAGATCCAAGCCTCTTGCCGGTGCAGCTCTGAGAATGTAACCGATGATGTTTTTGTCTTTCTTTCCCTCATTCACCGGTCTACAACATAATGAGAATCTCTTATCCTTAAACTTTGTGTTTTGTTTGAATTTCCTTTACTTTTAACTATTTTGAATGTTCCAAATGGTACTAACAGTCTCATTTTGCAGGTCTCATTCAAAATCTTTTCTTAGTTTTATTTTAAAGTCTCCTTTAAGCTTTAACTTTGGTTGTAAGCTTACTTAGGTAGCATCAAGTTGTCATTTGACTTAGGGAATGATATACCTAATAGATAAATTTCTTATCATTCTTTATTTGAGTCAAAAAGATGCTAGCCTAGGGTGATTGGACTTAAGCAATTAGGAGGAGATTGTTAGTCAAATATATGTTTAGATTTAGAATTGCTTAATCCCAATCATAACAAGCATTAATGAGGACCCCTAATTTAGTTAGATCAAAATAGAATTTTTCTATGTATCATAGGATCCCTTAGTGCTAGTGCCCAGTGTTTTTGTCATGTATTTTCTCAAGATTTGAAGATTTGAAGACCTGAGAATTTCCTTACGCAATGTGAGTTACTCCTTGGAAGGCTGCCTTCTGGATTGAGTTGTCTCACCGGTCAACTGTCTTACCGGTTGAGTTACCGGACCGACCTCACCGGTCATGCCCTCTTTACCGGTTGAGGCTTACTCCTCAAGCTTCCTGTTAGCGGCTAGCCGATGCATTAATTGCTCCCAATTACCCGGCCATCAACTTTAGCTAAAGTTGGTAAAGCAGCATCTTGACAAGACATCTCTGCAACAAATCGGTACCTTCTTTGAGAATGTCAAGTAACCGGTACTCACGGCGCCCCAACTATCTAAGGAAATCCTCTCTATCAATCTCGGGCATTTAATGCAAGGATCTTCCCATTTAATGCACACTTGAGTCAAGTCATCATTACAACCTCTTCAAAACAACGGCTCCTTTTCAAAGTTCTCTATAAATAGTTTCCGGAGCATTGAAGAAGGTTGGTGCATTTATAATTCTTGAGAGTGAGTTGCTTTGAACTACCAACTGCACATTCTCTAGTTCAAAGCATTCAAAGCAAATCCCTTTATTCACTAGACATCTCTGTTAGGACTTATACCTTTGGCACCTCAATCAATGCTGTAGTGTTCCTCCATTAGACTACTTATGGAACACATTGATTGACTCACACACAACACCCTAGAGAAATCAGCTCAGCTTGTGAGCACATCTCTAGAAAACACCAGGTCTTTATTGTAGCACGACCCATTAGTGGTCACCTCTAGATTGGCAGCCTTTCAATCATTGGCTTGCAAATTGTAATAGGTAGAATCCATTAATATAGTAGTGCACCTTCACAAATCCAAGTTCTGACCAAACTTGGTAGAGGACGTAGCAGTTATTTAACACTGTGAACCTCTTCAAACAATGTGTCATTTATTGCTTTGTTTGTTTTACATTTGTGTAGTTATGTCAGTTGATAATCTCTCAACTGGTCACAACCTATTGACTTCACTTACTGTTCATTTTGTTTGTCTTACTTGGAAATAATTTTTGTCTTGACTTGCATGAGATTTTGATTTACCGGTTTGCTTTTCTTATAATCTGAAAACTTAATTTTCGTTGTGCAAAATCATTTACCGGTGAGCTAGAGTTTTTCAAGAAGTTTTAGCAAAAAGTTTTTAACCAGGCTATTCACCCCCCCCTCTAGCCTGATTCCTACCATTTGGGACCTAACATCGCCAGAACTCGCCGCTGCGGCACGCATGCATTGAATGAGAGCTTTGTCGTATAAGTCCATCGCCTCTGCCTCAGCTTTGTTTTTGTTTTCATTAATGGTAGCTTGGAGTTCTGCGATCACAGTTTTTTTGTCAAGATTATTCTTTGCAGTGGTCGCCAAATCTGTCGCCAAAAGCTTGTGTTGCTCCTCAAATTTGAGCTTCTGTGCTTCCATCTCGCGGCGGAGATCTTTTTCAGTTTGTTCAAGCTTGATTTTGTCTTCCTGCAGAGTGGCAATATATTGCTCCCGATCCTGAAACTTCTTCTTAATTTTATTCCGCTCAGACCTAACCCGCTTCAAATCTTGCTCGCGGTTTTCCAACTCAATGTAAGCTTTGCTGCAACGGTTCCTTAACCCATAATGTGAGGACCCCAACCCGGAACCTAACCCGTGTCCCGAGCTAGAGCGTCCCCAATAGAACTCAAACCACCTAAACTTTTTAAAACTTTGATTTAACTTACAACTTAAACATACTGAACATAACCATTTCAAAATAACTTCATTCCTCTCTACATGGGAGGAAGAGTTGAATAACTTTAAAAGTAACAACCTGCTTTAATTACAAAAGACTTTAGTTATAACGTAGAAACTAAGTTTTATACACACAAACTCCATAAAGAAATTATACCAAAATACATTTTCTACGCCAACTTATACGTACCCTGACAATCCCAAAATACCACGTCCAAGCTCCTTTCCGTCCTCACTTGGCCGGTCCGCCTGTCTCAGGATCTAAAAACATTAAAGGGAGAGGGGTGAGAATAAATCTCAGCAAGCTATTATGAATGCAGCAATATGCCAAGTAAGATGCAATACATAACAAGGTACATCCCACATATTGGTAAAACAGTAAACACATTCCGTTACCTTTGTTTACCTTTCCCGTCTGAATCATAAGTCGTACCACTGTGAAAGTAAATACTCCACTTATTCTGTGAATGCATATCCACCAGAATCAATATCATATAACCGAGATAGTTATGATTATAACTCATCTCCTGTGAGCTTCTTAGGCATATTCACATCTTATAAGACCCGTTTTCCAGGGAACCATATAAGATAGTAGCAACTCTGTAAGGCTTTTGGCTCAATACAGATGCTATAACCCCAGTCTGTGGCCACAGAGGGGGAGAGGTCACAGGTATAATGTAATCCGAGCACCTTATGGAACAATTTCTCATAAGTGATCGTATTCCATTATACCCCCAAAGATCAGCTGATATAAACACACTCAAGCACATAATAGATACGTGAAATAACATCCGCGCGGGGATAATAATATATCAACATGGTAATGTATACTCATGCTAAATCAATACCATAGTACAACATTCATTTAATACACTATGCATAGTACCATCAATGAACATGTATTCAAGTAAGGTAACAGTATAACCAATAAATCCACAAATGGGATAACAATACAACTATACGATAATCATATCCACACTTGGGATAACCATGCAACCATATAATGAACATATCCACCCTTGGGATAACAATGCAACCATATAATGAACATATCCACACTTGGGATAACAAGTTAACAACATAATATATAAATCCACACTTTGGATAATAATGAAACAATGTGATAAATACACATTCCCAAACTAGCACGATAGGGACACACAACTTCTACACTATTCAAACCAACCACCAAGGATATGTGGCAAGTAAGGCCACTATGTATCATAAACCATTTCTACATAGTCATTATACAACCTCGAATAACCTTAATAAAAGCTCACGATCTACTTCTCAAGTTTGAACCACTTTGGTGAAGTTACTAATCAAGCCTATTAACCATTTTCCGGACAATATTTAAACTACTTCCACTAATCCATTTTGATCAAGTAAGACGTCATTGCGTAGCCAAAGTATTCTACTTTAATCTAAGTTAAAGAGATTTCATTTTGGTTCTAGTTTGAATAGGTTTAAACAGCTCTAAAGTTGGTTCAAAGTTACCAGGCCAGGGCACGACTCGTGCCCCTTTGGCCTTTCCCAGAATCAAGCGTCCCTTGGCAAGCACGACTCGTGATCTCCACAGGGCACGACTCGTGCCTGAGGGCACGACTCGTGCCAATTCACCCTTAAGTTGATCAGAACAATTTGGCTCTCATTTCACGAATCGTAACCACGAGTTGGCCATGGGCACGACTCGTGCCTAGGGGCACGACTCGTGCCACGGCCAGAAACAGGCATCAACAGCAGAATTCCTTAGTAATGCCAAAAACCCAAAACTTGTACCAAGATCCTTCTAATTTGTGATCCTAAAAGGGATTTCTAACTTTGCTAATTTCATTCCAAACCCTTTAACCCCAAGGTAACATATCCTAAACCTAGATTATTTACCATTTGATTTTTCCACCCATTTTACTACCCTATTTCAAGATTAATCCTCTAAATCCAACTCAACCCATTTTCTTACACTCTTACTCAACTCTTATGAACAACAACATCATTCCATAACATTAATCAATTCCTCAACTCCAAGAAGGTTTCCAAAGCATCAAATAATCATCATAATAATAATAACACATTCATAGTTCATGAACATTTAACGAAAGGAAAGGTCATAATAACTCACATTAGCAAATATAGGATGGAATAAGGATTTTCTTGGCTTGGTGTGCTCTCCTAGTTACCCCGAACACGAAAGTATGATCGGATTGCCAAATGAAGAAGAATTGAACTTGGTAAGAACTTGGAAAGTGAGGCTTTCATGGAAGAACTTCCATGGAAATTTGGGAAGAAGGAAGAAGAAGATGATGAGGGAAGAATGAAGAGGATGGAGGAAGTATGGGAGGAGTGTGGTTGTCTTTGACTAAGGGGAGGAAGGGTGAGGGAAATAAGGGGGAAGGCATGGCCCCCCATGCCAAATTAATTAAAGGCTTTCAAAAATAAGCAATTAGGTCCTCCAAGTTCTAAGGTAGTGAAACTAACCCTTTACTCTAATTTCTTTGCCCCACACACTTTAACCTCATTTCATACTTTATCTAATTTCTATTCTTTTTATATTTCCCCCAAGATGCTTTATTTAATTTCCCTTGCAATTCTAATGTTTTAAAATTATTTTCCAACCACCTCATCTTAACATAAGAAATTAAAGACATAAATGAACACATAAGGTTAACATTAATATTAAAAGCATATAATATGATACTAAAATTGTGCCTAGGGTTAGGGTCGTTACACATAAAGTATGCTTGAAATCTGGGAAAGGACGAAGTTAAGGTAAAAGTGAAATAAAATGGAAAGGAAGCGGCAAAGTATTACTTACCCCTGCAAGATGAAAGCCCGCGTCGTTGGCGGCATAATCCTCATTGAGGCCTTCATACTCTCTAACCCGCTGAGGAACACATGAGCGCTGGATGATGCCACCTCCGAGCATATTGTAATCTTGGTTGGCTGAGCGAAGATCCAGATTGGGGAGGTCGGGGACATCACCAATCTCGGTGCTCAGAGCGAGAAGACTAGCGTGGTCAGTCGGCATCTTGAAGCCCGTCGTCAACCAACTAGCGAGCTTGGCCTCAGAGGGTCCAGCATCAACAGATAAGTGTCCAGTATGCTCGGAAGGTTCCTCTTCAGTTATGCGAGATCGTTTATGTGGGCGGGAAGGAGGACTTTGTAAATTACCAGTTGAATCGGTGGTCGCAGCGACATTGGTGGTCAAGGGTTCAGTTCCTGAAACATTCAGAGGCTCGAGATCAGCTTCGTCCCCCAGGTTGAGGCCAGTTCCGCGAGATGGAGTCTTAGGTTTGGACGGTTTTCGGGACTTGGTGGCAACAGCTTTCCCGGCAGCCTTCTCTGCGGCAGCAGCAACCCGTTCGCGGGCAATAGCATCTGAATCATCTCCATGAGCCGAAGTAGGTATGACCTTCTCTGTAGTTTGACTAAGGGCTGCCTGTCGGGTTTCGGCCAACCTTTTGCGGCGGCCTTCCATGTTAGAAAGAGCATCACGGCGTTGAGCTAGCGACATATTCCTGAACTCTGCGAAAAGAAAGAGAAAAAATTGTTATAATGACGGGAAGATACATTTTAAATGCTAGGAATAAACAAAATGGAGTTAAAGGCGAGAATTCATATTGTATACTTCATACATAGCTCTACATCAATAATCATCTCGCTGGCATGGTTCACATTCTGAGCCGAAGCAGTCTTTAGAATGGAGGTCCCAACAGGGACAAGGAGTATGAATGATGGTTACGCGGGATTCATCAGTCGAGAAAGAGAAATCGGGGAAGCCAGATTCCCGCAGAAGAGCTGGGTTGGAAAGAATTTCTCGCCACGAAAATAGGGCTAGGCCGGTGTCGGACGCCTCGGCAAGGACTTGAAGGATTCGTTCCTTGAGGCGAGAATCCCCAGAGATCAAGGCCTTCTTGGTTTCAATTTTTGGGTTAATCTCTCTTAAGTCGCCACCACTATGTGACCAACCAATGCGAGATGTTATTAAAAGCGGCTTGGATTGCCAGTTGTGCACTTTGCCGGGAAGGGGAGTAAGGATCTTGGTTTTTCCATATTTGATGGACAAACGTTTCTCAGTTATACCTTCTCGCTGAGAGACGGAGGTATAGCCATCGAAAAAATGAACAAACAGGGGAAGAGAAGGCTCATGTTTCAGAGACCGGCATATGACAATATAACTTACCAACACTCGGAAAACATTAGGATGAAGGTCTACAAGGGCGGCTTGAGCTTGGTGAAGGAAGGCGGAAATAAATGGGTCCAAGGGGAGTCTAAGCCCGGCCTCAAATTGCGAGACATACGCGATAACCCCATCTGTCCGTTGTCGCATCACGTCGAGGTTTTCGTCGTCATTGTACGGCTCAATGCGATAAATGTTGTGATTAATGCCAAATTTTGTATGTAGCGGGGTTTGAAGGTTAGAAGAAGAAGTACTGGTTGTCGCAATGGCGGCAACATTTGGTTGTTCAGAAGAAACCTGGGCTTGAAACGATGCCGCCGCGGCAAGAGTATCTGAGACGTCATGACTGGAAGAAGAGTTGGCAGAAGACATGTCGTTTTCCTCGCTGGAACTGGATCGAACCTGTTTAGAGAAGCGACGACTACATAAATTGGGAGCGACGGGATAGTTAGTATCAGAGAAATCAGACTCAAAGCGGGAATGGTAGAGAGAGCAAATGTGTGAGCATAGTTCAAAGGTGTTGTGGAAGGTTTGCATTGGGGCAGACTTAAGCAAAAAGGGGGGACCCCTAATCTCTAAAGTGCTAAGTATGGCGGCTTCAGCGTCATGTCGCATGAGCATAAGGTTAAGATCCTCGCGCGGGATCCTAGCCCATGTCCCCACTTCAACCCTATAGTATCCCCCCGTGTTTAAACTTTGGCCAAACCTGATGGCTCGAGTATAACATTTGGTTCTCGCAATAACGCGAGATAACAAAAGCAGAAATAAAAAGCGGGAATTAAAGAAGATGCGGGAAATCAATTAAAGTACCTGGAAAAGTTGGAGAAACGGACGGAAATGATAAACTTGGCCGGAAATTGGCCTGAATCTTCAAGGAAATAGAGAAAATGGTCAATAAAGCACCCAGAAAGCTCTAAATCGAAGAATGGTGACCGTGAGAACGCGTATCTCAAAGAAACAAGGAAAGCAAACAGTGAAATCTGTGAAAAACAGGGATTTTTCTCAGAAATGGCTCGCCGGAAATTAGAGAGGAAATGGAGGTTGGAGTAATGGAAAAGTGAACAATGAGGGACTAGGGACTGACCTTACCACCGTGAAGACGAAGAGGCGTGGTGGAGACCAAGGGGCGTTTGAAATTTCCTAGGAAAAATGACGATTCGAATTTTAAAATTCCCTCTTCTTTAATGTGGTTATTTAAAAGGGGAGCACGCAAACCAAGGCGTTGTACGGCCCTGACAAACCGCCCTAGTCCATCAACCCTGGCCTGACACGTGGCAATGTACGTGTCAATAAATGTCCCAATCTCGCCTCTGAGGGAGCGGCGAGATTAGGATCCCGCGCCACCCGATGAATTTCTCGCCTGGATCATGAATAATCCAGGTCTCGACATTGGGGGCTTCTGATGCGATATTGGAAAATTGAGTTGGGCCCAATAGGACAAAGGGTCCAACGTACTTTGATGGGCCTAATACTTGGAGTAAAGGGCCCAGCATAAGCGGGGGGCCGGGGGCCCTAAGGGAGAACCTGGGGCGGAAAGATTTGGCGAGATGGGTCAACCCCTCAAGGCGACTTATGGGAGCAAGTTAGGGCGGGATGGACGCATTGGAGGAATAAGATAGCAGCGGTAACCATAGGACGGGAAGCAGTGCGGGCGACATAGTTAAGGCTGGACGCATTATGAACATGGTCGCTCAGTGTGCAATTGTCGCCTGCGGCATGCATGAATTGTAATCCCGTATGGGTGTTAAATAGGTAACTGTAGTTTGATTTGACAAGGTGAACAGTGAAAACCCACTAAGCTGAAGGTGGTTGAGGACCCTTGGTAGATAATTGACAAGTGTCCCCCATGTGCAAGGCACATGGGGGCTTGAGGGGTATAAAATAGAGATATTGTTCATTTGCATGGTAGGTCTTTCTCTCTCCTCTCTAAGCTTTATCTCTCTAGGGTTTTCCATTGTTATCTTGTGTTTGAGCTACTAATCTTACTCTCACGCCGGAGGGGGTTCGCCGGAGTCACCCCCGGCCTAGCTGACGTGTGTGCCTGTGTAGGAGGCAGACCAGAAGAGGAGACAGCCGAAGTATTCTGCCAACTTCAGTTCCTGTGCAACCATTGATTTTCATGGCATGGCAGCATCAAGAGTATCAATCATTTGTACGTTGCACTAGGAACTGTCTTTTCATAAGAATCACTAACTACCATAACAACCTTGTTTCATACATAGAAGCTCTCCACCTCTCAATTCCCTCCAAAACCGAAATGCGTGGGAAATAGAGCGTTGACCCCAGGAGAAAGTCAATGTCCACAAATACGTTCTTATTCCATTTCCAGAGCTTAAAATAAGCCTTTTTTCAGTCCCAACCATTACCTTCCCCCTAAATACCAGCAACCCAAATTGCAGTCCTTCCTATATAACCTCTTCTTTTCCCTCCTTCTCAATTCAGCCTCAAGTTTTAGTTTTCACTGCAATTTAAAATTAAAAAAAAAAATTTTTTTTCTGTTAGTTTTTGCGAACTTCGTCCACCTCCCTGTCGCTCAGCCTCCTCGCCCACTTCGTTCGTTAAAGTATTAATCTCGATAATAATGGGAGGCTGTGCGAGCAAACCTAAGGATTTGGACTACAGTGCCGCACCAACCGAGAATTCCAACAGCTCTAAGAAGGCTGAGCCTGAACCCCAGCCCGAGGTCAAGGCGGAAGTCGTTCCCCAGGTATCATGATCACCTTCCCCTGTTTTTTCTTCCCATTCACCTTCTGTCACAAAAAGATTGTCTCATATCCCCCAGCTTTCCTGAATAAAGTTTAAGTCAATCTCACCCTTTCTCACAGCGGTGAAACTAGATATTTTTTCAAAGGGATCAAGATTGTTTAGGGACTAAAAAAATATTTTCTTGTAGTATTTTTAGTGTATTTAGAAAAAAATAAAGATGTTAAAATGACATTTTCCAAATTTGAGGGGGGTCAAGTGACCTCAGTAACTTCAAGTGGTCTCGCCACGGCCCACACATAGTGTGGGTTCTTGTAGTACCAGATTACGCTTTTATTATTCTCTTTAATAAAAAACAATGTATTTTGGGGTGGTTTTGTTTTAGGAAAAACATGAAAATGAAGCAGAGACAAAGAAGGAAGAACCATTAATAAACATCTCGGAACCTGCTAAAGAGGAAGCGGCTAAGAGCGAGGAAACATCGCCTGAATCTAAAACCACCACCACCGAAGTAGAGCCACCCAACCCTACGGAGGAAGCAAAGCCAGTAGTAGCAGAGGCGGTCAAGGAAGAGCCAAAGAAGGAAGAGCCTAAAAAGGAAGAACCAAAGAAGGAAGAGCCAAAGGAGGAGGAGAAGAAGGAGGTGGCAGCCACCATTGAGGTAGCTGTCGCAGCAGCAAAGGTGCCAGAACAAGAGAAAGTTATTACTTCTCCAAAAGCACAAGATAAGAGTGATGCACCCCTAGTTACAGTGTAATAATACATTTAGTCAGCTATTTTGTTTGTTTTTTTCTAGTAATTACCATGGATTATGATGGATTCATAACTTGATTGTTGAGGCTCATGTAGAAACAATTACGAAAAAAAAAATACACAAAATAATAGAATCCATAAATATTTGTCTAGAGTTCTTTTAACCTTACTAAGCTTTCCTTTTGTAGTTTTATGATCTTATTTTGAATAAAAAATTCTTGTTTTAAGTTTAATCTTCATGGATCATGTATTTAACCCTAAATACCCACTTTGAGTTTATTTGTTTGTTTTTCTAGTAACTACCATGGATTATGTTCTGGTTTTATACAAAGATGAGCAATCTTATAGGGCTGTGGATGAGAGTCTACTCAACTTGACATGTGACCCGAGTTTTTCAGCCTTTTCAAACGACTGGATCAAGCTTGGCATGCTTTAATGGTCGGAAGTCTACGCTCCATGACCCATTGAAGCAACCCGAGATCCATTTAATGGTCGGGTCAGGAGTCTAGCCTTCATGACCCTTTAAAAGCAAACCAAGATCCAGTAAAAAAAGACAAATTCACTTACCTACTACCCTTTGTTTAACAGATAGTCAGCATTAATAATCTCCAAGCACACCAAGAGCATGTATCTGTTGATAGACAAATCAATGAACAACTGAGAATAATCTTCTTGTATTTGATTCAACTGTTACAGTACAATTTGTTTTAAGAAACTACATTTACATTTCCTATCCCCGAAAAAAGAAAAAATCTATATTAAGAAGATATACGTGTCAAAATGAAAACAAGAATAAAGGTACCGGCCATTGTTTTCTTTAAATTTGCTTGGTAACTCCACCATTAGTCTCCTCTGTAGAAGCAGAGATTGGTTGTGGGGTTGAAACATCCTTTGAAAAAACCTCCTCGGATACTTTGTCCTCGTCCTTGACTGCCTTCGAGACCAGAATTGCCAGCAACGGATAACTTATCGTAGTGAGTCCCCAATTCACAATTAGTTGAGTCATGTATGGCACATTGTGTACATCAACTTGCCAAGCAACTGCTCCCCCTGCACTTTGTACTCCTTTATAAAACCCAACATACCTGCAAAAATAAGCATATTACCAACAAAATAGTTATACTTAGTTGTGAATTATAGAAGTATATGATATAGAAATGACCTTATAAGCAACAACATTTTCACTTCACAAACAATATCTAGTGTCTACTCTTATACTCCCTCCGTCCCAAAATGTTTGTCCCATTTGACTTTTTTGTTGAACTTTGACCACAAATATATGACAATTTAATTATGTTCATAAAATTCTAAAAATTCCTATTGATTCACCATTAATAATATTATCAACAACAACTTTTAGAATTTCATGAACATGATTAATCTCTCATAAATTTGTGGTCAAAGTTCAACAAAAAAGTCAAATGGGACAAACATTTTGGGACGGAGGGAGTACACTAAGATGGTCGGGGGATTTGGGGCTAGAAGTTGGAAATTCTTATTATATGATGTAACTCATGTTACGATAATATGCCACTCATGTTATTATAATGTTCTCGCATGTTGGTAAAATGTAATTCATGTTATTACAATACGTAACTCATGTTATTATAAAACGTAACTATGAATTTCCGTGCAATTCAGGCCTCACATCCGATAGTGAGTGGATGGGGGCAATAAGTGTCGAGGATATCAATATTTGGGGAGAAAATAATCAAGCTAGAAACAATATGAAAGAATCACACAAGAACACAAGATATTTGTGAACACAGTTCTTGTGCACAAACTATGTGTTCGGACTTAGGTCATCATAGATTACTCCAAACATATGAACATGTCCATTATGTACATGTAAAGTACAAAAAAGTTTGTTAAGCAAATACCTGCTAAGTATGGCGGAATCGTTAGCCAGAGCTCCGATAACCCAATAAACCATGCTCTGAAACATAGCATCCAACAATCCGTAGCTAAAATAAAGCACAAAAGGGCCAGCAAAATCAGTACCAGACTCCTTAAAATCAAGAAGCTTAATACTTTTGTTTGCAACATCATCATGATTATATCCCCTTTGATTAAACAGCCCTCCGATCCAAATCAACGTCCCAAGAACTCCGACGACCGATATTCCGGCCAGTCCCCTCGCCTTCCGGCTCTTGAAGCTAAAATCCATCAAGTAACCAATCATAACAGACCCAATCATTTGTGCTCCCCAATAGAACACATTATTCAGTCCCCTTGTTCTTAGATTAAACAGAGCTCCATTAACGTTGTTGAATTGGTAACTGTAAAAGAAATTGCTTGACCAGGCTGCCGGAACTATTAATAGCATTTTCCAGTTCGTGAATAGTTTTGAAATTTCGATTAATTCTGTGATGGGGTTTGAGTATTTAATGTTTGTGCAGGAGGAGCCGTCGTCGCGAATTACTTTACTAGGGTGCAAAATTGCTAGAGAGAGGATTGTACCGATTGCCATGAAGATCATGAATCCAATGTAGGTTCCGTCGTTGACGGAGGCCGCCTCTTGCCGGTTGTAATTGAGGGCGAACGGAATCAGGCCGCCGATGACTCCACCCATGTTGAAAATGCTCCAGAACATGGAGATGTAGATTCCTTTACGGTGGGCGGGTGGGTATGATGTCATGATTGCGCCCTGTCCGGCCCAGAGGAGGCCAGCGCCGACTCCGAGGATACCGCCGGCGGCGATTACAAAAGCTTCATTTTTGTTGTGGTTATATGAGAGGAAGGAGCCGGCGAAGAGGATGTAAGTGGCGCAACCTGCGCAGAGAGTGAGGCGAGGGCCGAGGACGTTGTAGATGCCGCCGCCGAGGATACTGAAGATGGCGAAGGTGGTGAGGGCGGTGTTAGCATTGTTGTTGGCTTTGTGATCTACCTGACCACCGCCGCCCATGCCGGAAAGGGCATTGAACATGCCGGGACAGCAGAAACATACTAATCCGATTAACCCGACTTGGATTACAGGGGAATTATAACGGAAAAGGGAATTTGTGGGGATCACGGGTGACCCGGATTCCTCATCACCCTTTTCAGCCATTGTTAAACTATAATTTAATAAACAAATCAAGAAAGATTTTAAATTGATGAGTGAGGAGTGAGGAAGAAGAGGATAAATTTATAGACAACTGGATTAAAATTTATGAGTTCTCAGAAAAGATAAGAACTTGACGTTGAAGGCGGATGGTCTAATTTCATTGTCATTTGACTTGTTTGCTTTTGAGATAAAAAAGAAAAGGAAAAAATGTTTGAGGAATCTCTTAAGATTAATTTGGAATGAATATTCTTTTTGTGAACTTTTAGGTTTAAAATAGAGAATTGTTATTCATCCCCGCAAATTTACTTAATATCCCCGCATTATTATTTTTTTAAAAATGCCATTAATCAAAATAACTCAATTACCCTCCCCTTAATATACTCTCTCTTACCCTTCCTTGCCCTGTCTTTTGACTCTCTCTCTCTCTCTCCACCATTATCAACCTCAAGCTCAAAACTCACCTCCTCCCATAGCATCTCCAATAATATCCTAATACCACCAATATCCTCCATAACCCTACTCACAAATTCCGTCATGAATCTCCTTTCCACTTCATCTCTCCTTCTTCTCCTCCTCTTCACCTTCTTTTCTCAAGCTTCTTCAGCTTTCATTAATGGCGGTGGTGGTGAAACCCAGAAGCAGTAGTCGAAGCAGAGCAAGCTCCTAATTCAGCCTCCTTCAAGCGATTCGGCCTCAAGAAGATACAAATTTTTATCTCAATCAATCAATTAAAACACAGATGAAACAAAAACCCCACAATTCTAGCTGTAACTATAAGCTCCCATTATTCATTTTTTGTCTCAATCATTAATACCCACCATTGGATCTGATTGAATATACCGTTAAGATTCCAGTCATCACCGCCATTTTTTCAAAAGATTCTATCTTTGCTGTTGAAATTTGGGGAATTTTCAGTTAAATAGAAAACCCCTCACAAAAACTGCCAAAAGGAGCTAATGAAAAGAGGGTTATCTTGTTTTCTTCATCCAAGAAGTATTGATTGTGTTTTAAAATGAATTTGTTATGTGTTTTGTTGAATTTAGGAAAGATTGGATCTCTCTTCTAACAATTTCTCAACTGGATTTCTTCAATTTACCAATTGTTGAAAAATGGAAGAAGGTTTGGTGTGGGGGTGGGTGTTTATTGGGAAGATTAAAAGGGTAGAATAGTAATAATGGTGGTGTTGTCTTAATTTTTATAGGTAAACTCAGTAATGCGGGGGCATTAAGTAAATGTGCGGGGGTGAATAACAATTCTCTTAAAATATTCAGCTTGTATTTCTTATTCGACTTTAAAAAAAAGGTCATTGAACATACCAAAAGTGCCGAGTTGGGCCAAGCAAGTAAAGCCCAATTACATCCAGCTTTGATTATCACATTCTCAATAGGGCTGGCCCAGTCAGAGAATGGCCCAAAGCCCATCTCAAGCGTCAGTCGACTAAGCCCATGGTCCGACCTACAGGTCCCGACCTAACTTAGTCCGACCTCATGATCCATGCTACAATTCGGGTACGAACCATGCTCTACCCGACAGTCAGGTCGACCATTCCACGAGTGGCGACCTCGACCTGAATTAACAAGTGACGACTTGATACTCGCTGGCTTATTTAGTTGAACCATTCACGTAACCACATCCCTACAAATCAGGGACAGTTACTAACACGCTCACATGACTGAATAACCGCTGCTATAATCTCGGAGGACATGTCTCCTCACCAAAAATACATTACTCTCGCTATAAATACTTCGTCACTACCAACGGTGCAAAGGTAATCGCCATTTTGTTATCGAGAATTCATTATTCTATACATTTTGAGCTATAAACAACGGTAATCTTACTCTCGCGCCCGAGCGTCTTCGCGGAGACACATCCGGCTAGTCGTGGGTTCTGTTTTCGAGTCGAGCCGAGGTGATCGGTCTGCCACGTGGAGGAAGATTGATAAGCACATTTCTGCGGCATCGGTTTGGTTCCATTGCAGGAAAGTGCTTTAGACTTGACTTCGAAAACTCCATCAAACTGCAACAATGGTGACTTCGAGAAGGACACGTATCCGAGGCTTCACTTGGGCACGATGAAGTGAACAACAACAATAATGCAAACGTTGGAAATGCAGATTTGCCTCCTCCTCCCCCTCCTCAACGACATCATGCTAGTGGCGACACGCTCTAACAGGCGTGGGCGATGGCGAGGATTGCTGCATGCAAGGAGAGAAAAGCGTCTATGGAAGGACAAGGAGCTCCACCTCACCCAAAACGTACAACCTGGGCGAGCTAATGTGGGAAGCAGGAGTCCCTCCACTAATCCCATGAGCAAGAAAGAAATGATCTTTGGAGCGAGCCCGCATTCCGGCGACTTAATAGCCGTGGAGGAGCGAGAAGCGGCCGACATACGTTCGAGAGAGTGGCACCCGCTCGGGTTTCTAATGGGCAACAGGCCGGGAGTGCTAGGCCAAATGAAGGTGTGGGAGCGTAACGGCGAGAGACGAGAATGGTACGTCGAGCTCCCACTATAGTTCATGTGCCGAGTAATGATTTAAGAGCTAGCCTCAGCGAAACAGAGAGCAGGGAGGCTCAATCGGATTTGAGGACTCGGTTAACGGCCAATAGAAGCAGGACATGTTTCCCCATCCAACACAGAGATCGGGGTCTCAAAGAGACAGAAATGGGCATAGGTCGCTGTGAGAGGGGAAAGGCGCAGGTCGCCACATGGAGATCACAGCGCGGGTCGCCGTCTGCTGTGAGAGGCGCGGGTCGCCTCAAAGAAGTAATGCATAGATCTCCAATAAGATCGAAAGGACCAATTCTCGCGGGGACGGAAGGAGTAGGCGGGTGACTCCCCCAGAAGTGAAGGCCGAGAGGTCCAATCGCTCCCCCTCCAGGGAGATGAGAGACCCGATGTCGAGAGAATGGTTGTTGATGAAAAAGAAATTTGAGCAATGGGAGGAGGAGAAGAAAAAGAGACGGGAAAGGTTGAACGAATTGACTTTGCTCTTCGACCTTTTTCCAAAGAAATCGAGATAGTCGACCTCCTCCTACTTTCGGGTTGCCTCTTACGGAGAAGTACTCTGGGTCGACAAATGCCGGGAGCCACATATCACATCTGGAAGCCACTATGTGTTTTGTCGCCAATGAGGACGACAACATGTGCAAAGCTCTCCTAAGCACACTTCTTGGGGCAGCCTTAACTTGGTTCAATGGTTTGCCGCTGGTAGTATCACCACTTGGGCATGCTTCGTAACAAAATTCTTAGACCGCTTCTCGATTGCAGGAGCTCGGAATATAACCGTCAACTGATCTGAATAACTTGGTGCGGGGTAAGAATGAAAGCTCGATGAGCTATTTCACCAAGTTCAAAGAAATGGTTGATAAGATAGAGGAAGACCTTACAGACAAAGAGGTAATAAATTGCTTCCGAAGTGGTATTTCCTCAGAAGACATGGACTACGAGCTCACAGTCCGAACGGTCACAACTCGACAGGAGTTGTTTGAAAAGGTGTATAACGTCGCTCTTGCTGAGGAAAGGAAAGAAAAGAAGAATGGTAAGAGCCCCAAGGTTGAAGTCGCTGACGATAAAAAAGACTCCAACAAGAATGGGGGGAACAATAAAAATGGAAAGAACAGAACTAGGGCGACAGAGAAGGTGCCCGAAGCTTTCACTCCCCTCACGGTGAGTCGAACGGAGATTTTGAACGCTGTTGAACTGGCTCCTCCAGTCCCAATGAATCCAGGCAACAAGTTTAGGAGGGACAACGGCAAATCGCGACTACCACAAAGACACCGGTCATCTCGAGAGGATTGCTTGGGATTAAAGCGTATTATCCAGAGAATGGTCGACCAGGGAGACTCGAAGCTTATGTGAAGAGACCTCAAGTGGGGGAGGTGAGCGGCCAGCAGGTGGACAACAAGGACCTAGGCGGCCTAGGCCGAACACGGGGGTCATCAGCGAACAAGCGAGCAACACGGCCATCAAGCACAAGATATTCCAGCTCAATAAGGCCCCACATGTGCCTCCCAGGAGAGAAGTAAGAGATGAGGCGATCAGCTTCTACCCTCACGAATTGGCAACTAATATGGCGGCTAGGGAGCAAGTTCTCGTCATCCCGGGTCTCATTGATGGATGTACGACGAGCGAGACTCTTAGTCGACACGGGGGCTCGCAAGGATATTTTGTTTTACAAAACTTTCAAGGAGATGGGTCTTAATGATGAACGGTTGGAGAGATATGATGGCAAGGTTGGAGGGCTTCACCAACCACCGAGTTGATGCTAAGGGCCGAGATAGTGCTCGACGTCGACCTAGGCCGGCACCCCCTCGGGATTGTCTCGAAGGTACAATTTATCGTAATTGATGTAAATAGTGACTATGCCGCCATACTTGGAATTCTGACGTGTCGCTCTTGGAATGGTAGCATCAATTCCTCACCGGCGAGTAAAGTTCCCACACCTGTTTGGAGTGGGTTGCGTACAAGGCACAGCTCGTGCTTATCTGGATCATGTTCTGAGAGAAAGAAAGAAAAGGGAGCTGGAGATTGAGACTGCTGATGGTTACTTGAAGCTGTCTCAGTCAGTCACCAAAACTACCCGACTGTCAACAATCACCGACGTGGTAGAGTCGACCTATCGCTCAAATGACGAGGTCATGCTTGAGTCGACACGTCACTCTAACACCACTGAGGTCGATTCAGATGTAGTTATGGTCGATCAAGTCGTCATAGGTGACCTATGCCTCCAGATAGACAATAACTCGGGGGCCCCTACCAACAAGGTTGCAGACAAGCTTGATGATATGATAGCTGAGGAGGCTCCACACTTGGGAGCTGAGGAAAGACAAAAGGTCAGGGAGATCATAGTGGAGACTCTACAATTCAGAGATGGACCAGAGCTAGAAGCTGTGGAGGAGCTAGAGTCAGTAATCACCAACCCTTCTTACCCCGATCAAAAAATTCAAATTGGAAAGCAGTTATCAGCTGAGGAGCGAGCAAAAATTATCAAGCTACTCAAAGAAAGCAGTGATGTCTTCGCATGGAGAGTAGAGGACATGAGGGGAATCAAGGAGGAGGTCGCTGTTCATCGGCTCGAAGTCAACCCGACCATTAAGCCTAGACCCCAGAAATTGAGAAGCTTTGCTCGCGACAAGGAGGAAGCTATAAAAACTGAGGTACAAAAACTTTTGAGTGCAGGGATAATCAAAGAGGCCACTCATACAACGTGGTTGGCCAACGTGGTCATGGTGAAGAAATCAAATGGCAAATGGCGGATGTGTGTCGACTTCACTACTCTTAATCTAGCTTGCCCAAAGGACAGTTATCCCCTTCCAAGGATCGACAAGCTAGTTGATTCTATTGCTGGTCACTCCACCTCGGTTTCCTCGACGCTTACTCGAGGCTACCAGATTAAGATGCACGAGGATGATATAGTCAAAACAGCATTTCAAGCAGCTGGGGGCATCTACTGCTACAATATGATGCCATTTGGTTTGAAGAATGCAGGTGCAACTTATCAGAGAATGGTGAATAAAGTCTTTGCCTCACAAATTGGTCGAAATATGGAGGCTTACGTTGACGACATGGTCATTAAAACCAAGGCCGGGAGTCACGTAGTCGACCTAAAGGAAACATTCGCCAATTTACGAGCAAACGACATGAAGCTCAATCCCAGCAAATGTGTGTTTGGAGTGGCTGCTGGCAAGTTCTTGGGATTCATGGTATCTCAAAGAGGCATAGAAGCTAATCCAGAAAAGATAAAGGCTTTAGTCGACATGAAGGCTCCTACCAGTGTCAAGAGATGCGGCGACTTAACGGAAGGGTAGCGGCTCTTGGTCGCTTCATATCTAAATCGCCAGAGAGATCTCTCCCCTTCTTCAAAGCGTTGAGGGGACGAAAAGCTTTGAATGGACGACCGAATGTCATTCGTCGTTCCAACAATTGAAGGATTATCTTGCTACTCCACCTCCGCTCGCAGCTTAGATGGCTGGTGAGACTTTATTTGTGTATCTATCTCGTAGGAGACAAGTCGATTCTTTGCAGTATTGATTAGAGAGGATGAAGGGCTTGAAGCACATGTACTATATCGCAAAGCTTTATCGGATGTGGAAAGCAGGTATTACAACGCCGAGAAAGTTGCTTATGCTCTAGTCGTAGCTTCAAGAAAGTTACGAGCTTATTTTCTCGGCTCATCCAATCGTGGTTCTTACCAATGCTCCTTTAAGAAAAATACTGCACAAGCCGGAGAGTTCAGTCGACTACTCAATTGGTCAATTGCCCTCACCGAATTTGACATCGAGTATCGACCTCGAAAGGCGTTGAAAGCTCAAGCTCGGGCGACTTCTTGGTCGAGCTTACGTTCACCAAGGAAGATGACGAGCGGCGAGCTCCAAAAGAAAAGGGCAAAGTGGAAAGAGCCGAGTCACAAGTCGCCATCACTCTACCCGTCGATTGTTGGAAGGTCTATTCAGACGGGTCGGCAACCAAAAATGTCGGTGGAGCTGGAATTGTCTTGCCGAGCCGTAGTCTCGGGACTCGTTTACGAGGAATCGCTAAGGTTCAAATTTGACGCTTCCAACAACCAAGCCGAATATGAAGCCTTGATTGCGGCTATCGAGTATGCCAAGTGCTTCTGAGCAACTAAGATCATGGCCTACTGTGACTCACAATTGATAGTCAACTGTGCCGAGGCGAGTACGAAGTGCTCGGTTCTACTCTCATCAAATTTGCGACCTGGTGAAGGAACTAATAAAGGACTTAGAATTCAGGGAGATTCAGAGGATTGGAAGAGAAGATAACGAGCCGGGTGATCTCCTTTCGAAACTTGCTACTTCAGATGAGCCACATGACGAGCCCATCTCCTTCCTCGAAAATCCAGCATGAGAGGGTAAAAATTCGGTGCATAGATGATCCCTCAAGAAATTGGACTCAGGAGAGGTGTTGGATCGAGGAAATGAAAGCATATTTAGAGAATGGAGAGCCGAGATGACGAAAAGAAGGCTCGAGCTATCAAAAAGAAAGCTCCGAGGTATGTGATTCAGGAGGCGAGCTATTCGAAGATCCTACACTCGACCATTGCTAAAGTGTGTCCATCCTCAAGCAGGTCGCCCTACTAATACACGGTGCATAGTGGAATTTGTGGTGGACACCCGGGGCCAGACTCTAGCCGACAAATTAATCACTTTGGGATACTACCGGCCGCACATGAGAGCCGATACTCATAATTTTGTTCAACAAGTGCGATCAATGCCAAAGGTTTGCCAACTTACCTCATATGCCTACAACCGAGCGTACTCCAAGCACTGTACTGGCCATTCGACATGTGGGGTGTCGACTTGATTGGACCCCTCCCTCCCGCCCGAGGAAATTGCAAATATGTGATCGTTGCTATAGATTACTTCACTAAATGGGCCGAGGCTAAACCATTAGCTCGTATCACGAGGAAAATGCTATCAATTTCATTCATGATTTCATTTGGTGTCGATTTGGTTTTCCTCGAGCAATAGTATCGTACAACGGATCGCAATTCTCCAGAGCTTTCGAAGCGAGAGATGAACAGAGCGGGAATCAAGCATTGGCAATCTTCGTCGCCTACCCTCAAGGAAATGGGCAAGTCGAAGCAAATAATAAACTTGTCCTATCGCACTCAAGACAGGACTCGTAGGTCGACGCAACAACCGGTTGGGACGAACTCCCACTTGCTCTTCGGGGCGTTCGCACAACCACTTGGGGCCTACTGGGAAACCCCTTTCGCTCTCACATACGGATCAGAGGCCACGGCACCCGCCGAGCTCAGCATTCCCCACCGCTAGAGTGACTTTCTTCAATCGGGAGCAAAATGATAACAACAGATTGATCGACCCGGATTTAATCGACGAGAAGCGAGAAACACTTACCTCCGAATGGTCAACTACAAGCAAATAACTAAAAGTTACCACGACAAGAAGGTCAAGGCAAGGTCGTTCCAAGTTGGAGATTATGTGTTGAGAAAATTGAAGCAACGGGTAGAAGGACCCAGCAGAATAAGCTATCTCCTAACTGGGAAGGTCCTTATGTGGTTACTCGAGTCGTCAAGGAAGGAACCTACATGATAGCTCATCCTGGAGGGGACGAATTGAAACATCCTTGGCATGCTACTCACCTCATCAAATACTACTTCTAGTTTTCGCTCAAAGTTCGAGCTTGTATTAAGTTCTAGTTTCAAGTTGATGTAAGCATATTCCCCAATTCAATAAAAAGCTCAGTTTATTCGATCAAACATAGTGTTACACCAATCCCAACAAGCTCGACTCATAGTCAGCTTCGTCCTAACAAGCTCGATTCTTAATCAGCTTTGTTCATTTAACAAGTCCGACTCTTAGTCGACTTCGTTTTAACAAACTCGACTCTTAGTCGCTTGATCTCGCTTAGCTCGATTCTTAATCGCCTTGTTCATTTAACAAGTCCGACTCTTAGTCGACTTCGTTTTAACAAACTCGACTCTTAGTCAGTTTGATCTGCTTAGCTCGATTCTTAATCAGCTTTGTTCATTTAACAAGTCCGACTCTTAGTCGACTTCGTTCTAACCAACTCGATCCTCGGTCAGTTTGTTAGATTTAGCTCGACCCTAGGTCAGCTACAATAATAAGAGCAGGTTCGACTCATGGTCAATCTTGTTCACAGGAAAAAGTTAACCAAGTCCGAGGTCGACTAAATCAACAAGATTAGGGCGCCTCCGGGCTCAAGTTGACTTATTTGCCCTATCTATATCTAGCTCGACACTTACTTCAACAAGCATACAACATGCAATCAAGAAAGGTTGGCTACGATTAAATATGAACAAGTCTCCCTAAAGCGGGCTAAGACTTAAAATATGATAACTTGTTTCTATGCCTCCCAAAACCGGGCCAAGGCATTCGGATAATGGTAAAAACAAAAGCAAAAATTTTTGGAACTTGTTCAATTACAACAACCATCGAAGCCAAAGTCTATTCACTGGGAGTGCCTTCCACTCGGCCTGATGGATGCTTGATCGGTTTCGCTTGTTCACCTACGTAGACGGCTCACCGAGAACATTCTCTGTTTGATAGACAACCTTCCTCGAGTCGCTGATCGTATACTTTGGCGTCTCATCATCGAAGCCTGGATCTGCATAATCTTCTAGCTCGGCAAGAATAGTGTCAAAGTTAACTTGCTCTACTGCAGGAGGATCCCATGGTGCGGCTTCACCTCTTCATCATCCTTGGCTATGAGCTCCTTGTCATTATCGCATAGGGCACCAAGGAGTGGCCCTGTCGGGCCGCAGTATTGTAAGGATCTTCGCACGCCCATCGAGCCAGCCTTCTCAATTGAAATATCAACCGAAGGATCCACGATGATACGCCGAGCCATACGGCTTAGACCACCTTTGAAAAATACTTGGGCCTCCTTGGTGACATGCATATGAAGCTCGTCACCGTCTTTGTAAGCTTTTATGGCATCCTCCTTAGCGCTCTTCACAAAGACCAGCCTGTGTCGACCTCCCATCGAGCCCTAGCAAGATTCAACTCTTCTTGTTTCCTAGCCAAAGTCACGGAACCTCCTCCAACCGTTGCTTGGCCGCCCAAGTCGCCTACCATCTTCTTATTCTCCTCCTTGAGACGAGCGAGTTCGCCGTTAGCTCCACCTGTGCTCTTCCAGCCTCCTCCTTCAATTTGATCTCATTATCTTTCACAAGCTTCAAAGCTTCATAAGAGCTATCCAAGTCCGAGTTCTCTTCCTTCAATTTGTCGAACTCTCCCTTCAACTTGGTGTAGTCCTTTTTCGCCTTAGTATGATCACCTTCCAGCCTTTCCCAGCTTCCTCGTTTTTACGAGCCAACATAGTCTTGGCCAACTTCTCTCGCTCCTCCGCCGCCTTCCAAGAAGTGCGGCTAAATCAATCATGGCAAGACTCAAATGACGAGTAGATATAAGAGGTCAGATCAAGTGAGGAGAAAGGAAGGAAAAGCAACAGGAAGATTTAAAAAATTAAAAGCATAAGGGTTACCTCGGAGGAAGCCAAACCAACCCTAGCTCGACAAAGCTTCGGTGTCAATGGCTTGCGAGTAAACTCTCTCGATCAGTCTTGGTCGCCCTCCTGACGACCACCCGACCATATTCCGCCAGATACTCTCTCGCCAAGCCGCTGACCCGGTCAAAGGAGTCACTTCACTCGCCCGCCTACCCGCTCTGAATCAATTCGTCGTAAGAAACTTGGACAGGAGAGGATTGGGGGCCCAAAGTCTCAGTGCCCGCAGGCTCACTGGCATTGACTTGATCAAAGGTCGAGGTCGCTCCTGGGGGCCCGATCTTGATTACCTTGCTGATAGGGCACCATCGTCTTCATCTTCATCCTCATCCAAAGAGATGACGTGAGATTTTCTTTTCGAGGCAAATTTCGCTTGATTTGTTTTTCAACTTGGCTTCGAGCTCGGGTCCTAGCGCGCCGACCTCCTCCTCAGCTCTACATTTGGCTCCACCCCATCCATGTCGCCAAAGCAGATGGGCCTCTTCTCGAGCCTCGGGCATTATTACCCTCAACATTTTCCCCCACTGGGTCTTCATGCAGCTCTTCCAAATTATCCTCTACTGGGATATCAGCAGCAGGATTCACATCAACTGTCGTTAGTATCTCATGACGAAGGACGCCCTCTCTCTCTCGATGATTTTTAGCATTGGCTGCCCCGCAGCTTCTCTTGCTCTTCCTGACATCAACAGCTCGACCCATGTTTGCTTCTTGCTCAGGAGTTAAAACTGCACCAAAGTAGAAACAATAAAAAAAAAAAATTAGGTCGACATAAGTAATTTTCACATACGAGCAAATGGTTCTATGTACGAATTAAACATATGCGAGCTAATTATTCTACATACGAGCAGAATGTTCTATGTACGAATTCAAATTGCAAGTAAGCAAACAGCGAGTTAAACTGTACGCTAATTAATGAGTTCAACACCCGAGCAATTAGTCTAAATATGAGCAAGACATTTACTTATCAACAAAGACAGGAGGTGTCAAGGGACATGGAATGGTCGAGTTCTTACCCCCGAAGTGTTCCACTTTTTCTTTACAGTGATCAACACCTTTCTTACTGTAATGGCATTCTTTCGAACCCGAGTCGAGCTCCTCACGGGTGACCCAACTGGATATCTTTGGCATCTAACCACCGGAACCACGGGTACAACCTCCCCACTCCCGACCATCAATCCAAAGACGGATAAAGTTATTCTTGTTGGTTCCTGTGGCATGCCAACTAATAGGCCCCTTTTGGTAAACTCCATCGCCTTTCTACGCAGCATCATCGTGCCAATAGGATCCCAATAATTCTCCTCGCTCACACCAGCCAGATCAAAGACAGGCAAGGGAAATTCCCATCCTCTTCTACTTTCCACCGCAACTACATAGGAGTTCCATCCGCCGGCCTTACCAGGGAGATTGGCGAACAGCTTGGGAATTTTTGGCTCGAGGGAGTACTTATCCCCCTATCTTTGTCAAACTTAATGTTGAAAAACTCCTCAACACCCTCATACAAGGCTCGCATCCTAAAAATCTACAAACCATAATGAAACAAACCAATACCCTCGTGTGTGTTGGCCCCTAGTTGAAGTGGCAAGGCATTTCCAGGCATTCTAAGAACTCATTTATAAAGGGGTCCAGTGGGTAATCTTAAACCACTTCAAATTGGCCATAATAGAAAGCCACCCTCAAGGGATCCTCCTCGTCTCGTATCCTCAAGCCGATTGAAGTAATCATTTCGCTATACAAGGTGACATCGAATTCTTTCCTATCAACCTCGCAAAATTCATGTATCATACTCAAACGAGATGGAAAATTCTCGCTTCCCCCTAAGTGCCTTTGGAGGAACGTAACCCCGTTCATTCCCGCCCGGCACCACAAATGTCTCGAAAGCATCCACGATGCGTGGGCTCGACGAGGTCGATGCATGAACTTCACCTCGGGTCTCCATATCTCGTACAAGAAGAGGGGGAAACAGGGGAATCAGCTTCTACATGAAGTCTCGTGAGCTCTAATAGACGTGCTAAGGGGCGACCTAGATTCCCAGAAATCCAATTGCTTCCTAAGGAAGGAAGGTTTGTTGGGGCCCCGAAGGTAAAAATGGCAATATGGTCGAGGAGCTCAGCGAAAAGATGGAAAGACTCAATTCTTGGGTCATTCGTCCCTAAAGTACCTAAGTTCTCTCCTACGGCAAAGCCAATTCAAGAAATTGCAAACCCCATCTAAGTTAAAATTGAAGTACATTCCTCCATAGTCATCTCCCTCCACTCTCCGTTTAAATGTTTATAAACCCTACGATTGACTTTACAAGCACTCCATACCAAGCTCCGGGTTCTGTACTAAAGGTTCTAGCCATGGCGGAATCAAAGAAATTATAGAAATTAAAGCCCTAATTTTAAAGAATAAGGGGAATACCTTTAGCAGTGAAGGGAAAACGGAACTATGGAGGGCTAAACACCAAGTTATAGCAGGAGTCAACTTCCTTTATCACCGCCGGAATCACGCACAGAGTTCAGGAAAGGCGAAAGTTGTAAATGGGGAAGGATTCTTGATTTTATAGTTCCCGAATTGGAAAGGGCAAAAGAAATTCGAAATTAATTTTCCTAATTAATGGTGGAAACAGCTTCCTAAAGTGACTCTCAAACGTCAAAAGTGTAATCATTACGAAAACCGGCGCTCCTACATCTCCACCGTTCATCACCTACGAACAGGATGTTGCCACGTCATCATGGTCGACCTACTTTCAAGACTAACATCGACCTGCGAGTAAAGCAATTTTCGTCACGGAAATCTTCTTAACTTCCAAGTCGACGAAGTCAACTCGAAAGTTGGGGGCCACTGAACATACCAAAAGTGCCGAGTTGGGCCAAGCAAGTAAAGCCCAATTACATCCAAACTTTGATTATCACATTCTCAATAGGGCCGGCCCGCCGTAGAATGGCCCAAAGCCCATCTCAAGCGTCGCCGACTAAGCCCACGGTCCGACCTACATGTGTCCCGACCTAACTTAGTCCGACCTCACGATCCATGCTACAATTCCGGTACGAACCATGCTCTACTCGACAATGGGTCGACCATTCCACGAGCGGCGACCTCGACTCCGAATTAACAAGTGACGACTTGATACTCGCCGGCTTATTTAGTTGAACCATTCACGTAACCACATCCCTACAAATCGTGGACAAGCATTAACACGCTCACATGATCGAATAACCGCCGCTATAATCTCTGAGGACATGTCTCCTCACCAAAAATACATTACTCTTGCCTATAAATACTTCGTCACTACCAACGGTGCAAAGGTAATCGCCATTTTGTTATCGTAATTCATTATTCTATACATTTTGAGCTATAAACAACGGTAATCTTACTCACGCCCGAGCGTCTTCGCCGGAGACACATCCGGCTAGTCGTGGGTTCTGCTGTGTCAAGGAGCCGTGTGATCGGGCCCCGCCACGTGGAGGAAGATTGATAAGCACATTTCCTGCAGCATCAGTCATTATCGGTCCTCTTACCAAATCAAATAAGATACAAGGCACAAAATCTATACTATAAATGAGGGAACTGGGTGAACAGTATTATGAACAGTAACAAATGTCAAATTTTCCATTTTGCCCTCACAAAGTTGTCCCTTTCCCATTTTGTCCTTTAAAAAAAAAAACACGTGTCCTCGGACAAGGGCTTTTACTAGTATCCTATAACACAAATAAAACGGTTTATTAGTATCAAAATTTCAAATAAACCCTCCTCTATACTCTCCCTCACAATTTTGTCTCTCTCTCTCTCCCTCTCTCTCTACACCTTCTCTCTCTTCTTCTTCTTCTTCGGTGACAAATTCGGCAAGACTTCGGCTCCCTCACCACCGAACATCTCTCAATCTCCCCCTCTCTGCTCGTCTCTCTCTATGCTCGTCACCAACGATTTCACAATGTTCTCCCTTTTCTTCAACCTTCATGCTTCAAATATGACTTTGTTACTTAGATATGGACAGATTTGAGGCTGATCCGATTCCCTTCACTCTAGATTCGAAACAGAAGTTGAAAGATTTTGACTTTGTATTTGCAAATTTTCTGATAAAAATACTCCAATACTTTTTTTGCGCGTGAATGAGGAGACAACAAGTTAGAAATGAACACTGACAATTTGCTAAGTTTTTGATCCATTATTTGTATTATTTGTGTGATAATTATTTGAAATTAGGTTGGGATTTACTTTTGTAATTTACTATAAATGAACAATCAAATATTTTTTGGACCTTTTCTAGGCTTTTATGATTAGTTTGCAACATATTGATAATTTTGTATGTATTGGTTACATGCGATTGTTATTTTTTACAAAAATATGTTATTCTTGTTTAAAAATAGGTCTTATATGTTATGTATAAGACTGAGAATAATCTTCTTGTATTTGATTCAACTGTTACACTACAATTTGTTTTAAGAAACTACATTTACATTTCCTATCTCCGAAAAAAAGAAAAAATCTATATTAAGAAGAAATACGGGTCAAAATGAAAACAAGAATAAAGGTACCGGCCATTGTTTTCTTTAAATTTGCTTGGTAACTCCACCATTAGTCTCCTCTGTAGAAGCAGAGATTGGTTGTGGGGTTGAAACATCCTTTGAAAAAACCTCCTCGGATACTTTGTCCTCGTCCTTAACTGCCTTCAAGACCAGAATAGCCAGCAACGGATAACTTATCGTAGTGAGTCCCCAATTCACAATTAGTTGAGTCATGTATGGCACATTGTGTACATCAACTTGCCAAGCAACTGCTCCCCCTGCACTTTGTATTCCTTTATAAAACCCAACATATCTGCAAAAATAAGCATATTATCAACAAAATAGTTATACTTAGTTGTGAATTATAGAAGTATATGATATAGAAATAACCTTATAAGTGACAACATTTTCACTTCACAAACAATATCTAGTATCTACTCTTATACACTAGGATGGTCGGGGGATTTGGGGCTAGAAGTTGGAAATTCACTCATGTTACGATAATATGCCACTCATGTTATTATAATGTTCTCGCATGTTAGTAAAATGCAATTCATGTTATTACAATTCGTAACTCATGTTATTATAAAACGTAACTATGGATTTCCGTGCAATTCAGGCCTCACATCCGATAGTGAGTGGATGGGGGCAATAAGTGTCGAGGATATCAATATCTGGGGAGAAAATAATCAAGCTAGAAACAATATGAAAGAATCACACAAGAACACAAGATAATTGTGAACACAGTTCATGTGCATAAACTATGTGTTCGGACTTCGGTCATCATAGATTACTCCAAACTTATGAACATGTCCATTATGTACATGTAAAGTACAAAAAAGTTTGTTAAGCAAATACCTGCTAAGTATGGCGGAATCGTTAGCCAGAGCTCCGATAACCCAATAAACCATGCTCTGAAACATAGCATCCAACAATCCGTAGCAAAAATAAAGCACAAAAGGGCCAGCGAAATCAGTACCAGACTCCTTAAAATCAAGAAGCTTAATACTTTTGTTTGCAACATCATCATGATTATATCCCCTCTGATTAAACAGCCCTCCGATCCAAATCGACGTCCCAAGAACTCCAACGACCGATATTCCGGCCAGTCCCCTCGCCTTCCGGCTCTTGAAGCTAAAATCCATCAAGTAACCAATCATAACAGACCCAATCATTTGTGCTCCCCAATAGAACACATTATTCAGTCCCCTTGTTCTTAGATTAAACAAAGCTCCATTAACGTTGTTGAATTGGTAACTGTAAAAGAAATTGCTTGACCAGGCTGCCGGAACTATTAATAGCATTTTCCAGTTCGTGAATAGTTTCGAAATTTCTATTAATTCTGTGATGGGGTTTGAGTATTTAATGTTTGTGCAGGAGGAGCCATCGTCGCGAATTACTTTACTAGGATGCAAAATTGCTAGAGAGAGGATTGTACCGATAGCCATGAAGATCATGAATCCAATGTAGGTTCCGTCGTTGACGGAGGCCGCCTCTTGCCGGTTGTAATTGAGGGCGAACGGAATCAGGCCGCCGATGACTCCACCCATGTTGAAAATGCTCCAGAACATGGAGATGTAGATTCCTTTACGGTGGGCGGGAGGGTATGATGTCATGATTGCGCCTTGTCCGGCCCAGAGGAGGCCAGCGCCGACTCCGAGCATACCGCCGGCGGCGATTACAAAAGCTTCATTTTTGTTGTGGTTATATGAGAGGAAGGAGCCGGCGAAGAGGATGTAAGTGGCGCAACCTGCGCAGAGAGTGAGGCGAGGGCCGAGGACGTTGTAGATGCCGCCGCCGAGGATACTGAAGATGGCGAAGGTGGTGAGGGCGGTGTTAGCATTGTTGTTGACTTTGTGATCTACCTGACCACCGCCGCCCATGCCGGAAAGGGCGTTGAACATGCCGGGACAGCAGAAACATACTAATCCGATTAACCAGACCTGAATTAGAGGGGAATTATAACGGAAAAGGGAATTTGTGGGGATCACGGGTGACACGGATTCCTCATCACCCTTTTCAGCCATTGTTAAACTATAATTTAATAAACAAATCAAGAAAGATTTGAAATTGATGAGTGAGGAGTGAGGAAGAAGAGGATAAATTTATAGACAACTGGATTAAAATTTATGAGTTCTCAGAAAAGATAAGAACTTGACGTTGAAGGCTTATGGTCTAATTTCATCGTGATTTGACTTGTTTGCTTTTGAGATAAAAAAGAAAAAGGAAAAAAAGAAAATATAAAAAATGTTTGAAGAATCTCTAAGATTAATTTGGAAGCCAAATTCTTGTAAAAAATGTGTTTTTTGTGAGCTTAAAAAAAAAGGTGTTTTAGAACACATCTCTCTCTACTCGCAGTCTCTCTCTCACTACTCTCTCTCTCTCTCTCTCTAAACGCAAACAACCATTTTCTCTCCCTAAATCGTCTTCTTCACCGATCCTCCCTCTCAAAAAACCATTCGCCGGCGACCCTCTCCCCTTCAATCTCCCTCACCTTCCTCTATTTCCCTACCTCCAATTACAATCACCCATCACTATTCCCTGTTCTCCCCAAAATCAGCGTTCTCTCTCTCTTTCTCCATTCACCGTCGCAACCTCGCCAACCAATTCCGATCAACGCCCACCGGTTGCATCATCCTTCAACGACGCCAAACACAACAACTGCTTCCTCACCAGTTCTCTCCCTCTCTCTACCCATCAACGCCTCCTTCCCCTGTTCCAGATCCCGTCTCTCTACCCAAAACAACGACCCAATTCCTTCCCTCAATTCCCGACCATTCTCTCTTCGCGGTTGAGCTCTTCCCCAAAACCGATGCCGTCTCCCCTATTTCCAGACCCCAAACCGTTCACCACCACCGCTCCACCAACAATTTCCGGCCACTCTCACCTATCAGCCCATGAAAGCAACTTAAATAAGAGATTGTCTCTTCCGAGCTGTCATTGTAGCAAATTTTTATCTTCTTTTGCTGGGTTTTTGAAAAATTACAAGAAATGAAATGGGTTTGGAGATCTGAGTTGGATCATTGATGGGTCGATTTTGAATTTCACAATGAAAATGTGCGTGAAATGTGTGTTGGTAGAGTGCCAGCAAGGTTAATGGTGAGTGCCAGCAAGGTGTATGGTGTGTGCCAGCATGTGGAGTAAAGAAACAATGTTGAGTGTCATGTGTTTTTGAGTGCCAGTGTATGTGTTTTTAAGTGTCAGTGCATGTGTTTTTGAATGCCAGTGCATATGTTTTTGATTGATACTACAACGGGCACTTTTATAAGTGCCAGTATCAATGTTAAAAAGTGCCAGTGTAATGGCTGGCAATTATTAACACTACCACCGCCACTTTTAATAACTGCCAGTATCAATGTAAAAAAGTGTCAGTGTGAAGAGTGTCAGTTCATGTATATAAAAGTGCCTGTGTAAAAAGCGCCAGTGCCAGTTTTACAAAGTGCCAGTGTTAGTGTACTGGCACTTTGTTAAACTGGCATTGGCACTTTTTATACTGGCACTTTGTTACATATGCACTGGTACTTTGTTTACACTGGCATTTTGTTATATTGGTACTGACACTTTTTTACACTGACACTTTGTTACACATGCACTGGCACTTTGTCACACTGGCACTTTGTTAAACTCAAGACTCCAAGACAAACGGAAAACACAAAACATGTTTTTTCTAAGTGCCAGAAAAATGCATTTTTTATAAGACCAACTCAATTTGGAATGAATATTCATTTTGTGAACTTTTAAGTTTAAAATATTCAGCTTGTATTTCTTATTCGACTTTAAAAAAAAGGTCATTATCGGTCCTCTTACCAAATCAAATAAGATACAAGGCACAAAATATCCTACAACACAAATAAAAGGGTTTATTCGTATCAAAATTTCAAATAAACCCTCCTCTATGCTATCCCTCACAATTTTGTCTCTCTCTCCCTTTCTCTCTACACCTTCTCTCTCTTCTTCTTCTTCTTCGGTGACAAATTCGGCAAGACTTCGGCTCCCTCACCACCGAACATCTCTCAATCTCCCCCTCTCTGCTCGTCTCTCTCTCTATGCTCGTCACCAACGATTTCACAATGTTCTCCCTTTTCTTCAACCTTCATGCTTCAAATATGACTTTGTTACTTAGATATGGACAGATTTGAGGCTGATCCGATTCCCTTCACTCTAGATTCGAAACAGAAGTTGAAAGATTTCGACTTTGTATTTGCAAATTTTCTGATAAAAATACTCCAATACTTTTTTTGCGCGTGAATGAGGAGACATACAAGTTAGAAATGAACACTGACAATTTGCTAAGTTTTTGATCCATTATTTGTGTGATAATTATTTGAAATTAGGTTGGGATTTACTTTTGTAATTTACTATAAATGAACAATCAAATATTTTTTTGGACCTTTTCTAGGCTTTTATGATTAGTTTGCAACATATTGATAATTTTGTATGTATTGGTTACATGCGATTGTTATTTTTTACAAAAATATGTTATTCTTGTTTAAAAATAGGTCTTATATGTTATGTATAAGACTGAGAATAATCTTCTTGTATTTGATTCAACTGTTACACTACAATTTGTTTTAAGAAACTACATTTACATTTCCTATCTCCGAAAAAAGAAAAAATCTATATTAAGAAGAAATACGGGTCAAAATGAAAGCAAGAATAAAGGTACCGGCCATTGTTTTCTTTAAATTTGCTTGGTAACTCCACCATTAGTCTCCTCTGTAGAAGCAGAGATTGGTTGTGGGGTTGAAACATCCTTTGAAAAAACCTCCTCGGATACTTTGTCCTCGTCCTTGACTGCCTTCAAGACCAGAATTGCCAGCAACGGATAACTTATCGTAGTGAGTCCCCAATTCACAATTAGTTGAGTCATGTATGGCACATTGTGTACATCAACTTGCCAAGCAACTGCTCCCCCTGCACTTTGTATTCCTTTATAAAACCCAACATATCTGCAAAAATAAGCATATTACCAACAAAATAGTTATACTTAGTTGTGAATTATAGAAGTATATGATATAGAAATAACCTTATAAGCGACAACATTTTCACTTCACAAACAATATCTAGTATCTACTCTTATACACTAGGATGGTTGGGGGATTTGGGGCTAGAAGTTGGAAATTCTTATTATATGATGTAACTCATGTTACGATAATATGCCACTCATGTTATTATAATGTTCTCGCATGTTAGTAAAATGCAATTCATGTTATTACAATACGTAACTCATGTTATTATAAAACGTAACTATGGATTTCCGTGCAATTCAGGCCTCACATCCGACAGTGAGTGGATGGGGGCAATAAGTGTCGAGGATATCAATATTTGGGGAGAAAATAATCAAGCTAGAAACAATATGAAAGAATCACACAAGAACACAAGATATTTGTGAACACAGTTCATGTGCACAAACTATGTGTTCGGACTTCGGTCATCATAGATTACTCCAAACATATGAACATGTCCATTATGTACATGTAAAGTACAAAAAAGTTTGTTAAGCAAATACCTGCTAAGTATGGCGGAATCGTTAGCCAGAGCTCCGATAACCCAATAAACCATGCTCTGAAACATAGCATCCAACAATCCGTAGCTAAAATAAAGCACAAAAGGGCCAGCAAAATCAGTACCAGACTCCTTAAAATCAAGAAGCCTAATACTTTTGTTTGCAACATCATCATGATTATATCCCCTCTGATTAAACAGCCCTCCGATCCAAATCGACGTCCCAAGAACTCCGACGACCGATATTCCGGCCAGTCCCCTCGCCTTCCGGCTCTTGAAGCTAAAATCCATCAAGTAACCAATCATAACAGACCCAATCATTTGTGCTCCCCAATAGAACACATTATTTAGGCCCCTTGTTCTTAGATTAAACAAAGCTCCATTAACGTTGTTGAATTGGTAACTGTAAAAGAAGTTGCTTGACCAGGCTGCCGGAACTATTAATAGCATTTTCCAGTTCGTGAATAGTTTCGAAATTTCGATTAATTCTGTGATGGGGTTTGAGTATTTAATGTTTGTGCAGGAGGAGCCGTCGTCGCGAATTACTTTACTAGGGTGCAAAATTGCTAGAGAGAGGATTGTACCGATTGCCATGAAGATCATGAATCCAATGTAGGTTCCGTCGTTGACGGAGGCCGCCTCTTGCCGGTTGTAATTGAGGGCGAACGGAATCAGGCCGCCGATGACTCCACCCATGTTGAAAATGCTCCAGAACATGGAGATGTAGATTCCTTTACGGTGGGCGGGAGGGTATGATGTCATGATTGCGCCTTGTCCGGCCCAGAGGAGGCCAGCGCCGACTCCGAGGATACCGCCGGCGGCGATAACAAAAGCTTCGTTTTTGTTGTGGTTATATGAGAGGAAGGAGCCGGCGAAGAGGATGTAAGTGGCGCAACCTGCGCAGAGAGTGAGGCGAGGGCCGAGGACGTTGTAGATGCCGCCGCCGAGGATACCGAAGATGGCGAAGGTGGTGTAGAGGGCGGTGTTAGCATTGTTGTTGGCTTTGTGATCTACCTGACCACCGCCGCCCATGCCGGAAAGGGCGTTGAACATGCCGGGACAGCAGAAACATACTAATCCGATTAACCCGACTTGGATTAGAGGGGAATTATAACGGAAAAGGGAATTTGTGGGGATCACGGGTGACCCGGATTCCTCAACACCCTTTTCAGCCATTGTTAAACTATAATTTAATAAACAAATCAAGAAAGATTTGAAATTGAAGAGTGAGGAAGAAGAGGATGAATTTATAGGGGAGTGGGGAGTTAATAGACAACTGGATTAAAATTTATGAGTTCTCAGAAAAGATAAGAACTTGGCGACGAAGGCGGATGGTCTAATCTTCATCGTGATTTGACTTGTTTTTTGATCTTGAGATAAAAAAGAAAAAAGGAAGAAAAGAAAATCTAAAAAATGTTTGAGGAATCTTTAAGATTAATTTGGAATGAATATTCTTTTTGTGAACTTTTAGGTTTAAAATATTCAGCTTGTATTTCTTATTCCACTTAAAAAAAAAAAAAAAAAAAAATTCATTTTCGGTCCTCTTACAAAACCAATAACCAAATCAATAAGATACAAGGCACTAAATATCCTTTAACACAAATAAAAGGTTTATTCGTATCAAAATTTCAAATAAAACCCCCTCTAAGACTCTCCCTCACAATTTCGTCTCTCTCTACGGTAGACGTGTCCAAACGATTATAATCGTCGGTTAACGGTTATAACCGACGGTTAAAAAAACCGTTAACACTTAATCATAACATAACCGTTAACCGTGTACTAACGGTTACGGTTATCCGGTTAACGGTTATGACCGGTTACCACCGTTTATCCGTTTAAAACGGTTAACTAAAGCCCTCTTTTTTTCAGATTAGTCCTTCTAACGAAATTTTTAACAATTTCTGTTAACTATTTTTTGAAAAAATTCCTAGGCCACGGCCACAGCCAGCCAAGGCAATGATGAAGAGGATGGCTGTGAGCCTTGGATCGCTCCTGCCTTGGCTCCCAGGAATTTCGACGTGGTTCTTCAGGAGATAGAGGATGTTGAAGACATGGATGAAGATGATGACAATGATCAACGAGTCTTCTCAGATTCGGGTAAACCCTTGAGCCCCCAACAACAAGAAGGTGATGGAGAGGGTCGATCTTCCATTAACGATCAGGCTGATGTTGGCCAAGACTCTTGACTTTATTTTGGATGATGTTATAACAAACAAGTTCCAAAACAATTTTTGCTTTTGCTTCGTGTGTGTAGATGCCTTGGCCCATTTTTTTGGGAGGCGTACTAACTCATAACTTCTATTTACTTAAGTCCTGGCCCGCTTTGGGGGACTCAATTCTATTTAATCGTAGCTGACCTTTATTTGAATGTGTTTTTCTTGGACCGAATTATTTGTCTTGGATGTCGAGCTAGATTTTAATAGAATAGACGAGTTGTTATAGGCCTTTAGTCGGACTGATTTTTTGACAATTCAATCGACTTTGGACTTGTATAATTTTTGCAAACCATATTGACTAAGAGTAGAATCTGTTTAAGGAGGTGAAGCTGACCAAAAATCGAGCCCGCTAGAGTGAAGCTGACTAAGAGTCGAGCTTACTAGAACGAAGTCGACTAAGAGTCGGACTTGTTGAAGGAACGAAGCTGATTGAGAATCGAGCTTGTTAGGACGGAGCTGACTAAGAGTCGAGCTCGTTAGAACGGTGCTGACTAAGAGTCGAGCTCGTTAGAATGAAGTCGACTAAGGGTCGGACTTGTTGGAAGGGAGAGGACCAAGAGTCGAGCTCGTTAGAATGAGACTGATTAAGAATCGAGTCTGTTGAAATTGATGGAAAGTGTAACACAATGTTTAGTCGAATAGAACTGCAATTTTTATTGAAGTAGGAACATGCTTACATCAAACGAAGAGCTAGAACTATGACAACATTCAAACTTAGAAATTGCATTGACTTTGAACTGAGCTAGAGAGTTGAACTAGAAGTAGTACTTGATAAGATGAGTAGCGTGCCATGGGTGCTTCAACTCTTCACCACCTGGATGAGCAATCATGTAAGTCCCTTCCTTGATAATTCGAGTGACGATGTAGGGACCTTCCCAGTTGGGAGATAATTTGTTTTGCTGAGTTCTCCTTCCTGTTGCTTCGATCTTTCTTAACACGTGGTCACCTACTTGGAATGATCTCATTTTTACTTTCTTATCACGGTAGCTCTTTGTTCTTTGCTTGTAGTTGACCATCCGCAGATAAGCTGTATCTCGCTTCTCGTCAATCAGATCCAAGTCGATCAGTCTGTTGGTATCATTCTGCTCTTGATCAAAGAATACCACTCTGGCTGTAGGAAATCGTAACTCAGCTGGTGCTATGGCCTCCGACCCGTATGTAAGAGCGAATGGGGTTTCCCCCGTAGGCCTCCGAGTGGTTGTGCGAACTGTCCAAAGAGCAAGGGGGAATTCATCCAACCAGTTACTACGTCGACCCACTAATCCCGTCTTGAGTGAGGAGAGGACGAATTTATTCGCTGCTTCAGCTTGCCCATTGCCTTGAGGATAGGCAACAGATGATTGCCAATGCTTGATCCCTACTCGATTCATTTCTTCCTCGAAAGCTCGGGAGAATTGTAGCCCGTTGTCCGACTATTTATAGCTGCAGGGATCCCAAATCGACACCAGATGAAGTCATGAATGAAATTGATGGCATTTTCTTCTGTGATGCGAACTAGTGGCTTAGCTTTGACCCACTTGGTGAAATAATCAATAGCGACGATCACATACTTCCAGTTTCCTCGGGCGGGTGGGAAGGGTCCAATCAAGTCGATGCCCCACATGTCGAACGACCAAGTAGCGATCACTGGAGTTTGTTCTGTTGTAGGCAGATGAGGCAGGTTTTGAGCCTTTGGCACAGTCGCATTCTTTGAACAAAATCATGAGTGTCGGCTCATGTGTGGCCGGTAATAACCCAGCGTAATCGGTTTGTACGCGAGGTTACGGCCCGGGTGTCCACCACACACTCCACTATTCACCTCGTGCATTAACTGAGTAATTTCTTGGGGGTGAATGCACTTCAACAATGGCCTAGTGTACGATTTTCTGAATAGCATGCCTCCTTGGATAACATATCTCGGAGCTTTCTTTTTGATAGCTCGAGTTTTCTTCTCGTCCTCAGGGAGCTCGCTAGTCTCCAAGTATGCCTTCATTTCTTCGGTCCAACACTTGTCATAAACCCAGTTCCTCATGGTGTCCTCTACACAATGAATTTGAACCCTTTCATATGCTGGATTTTTGAGGTAAGAGATAGGCTCTTCATGTGGCTCGTCTGAAGTAGCTAGCTTCGAGAGTAGGTCGGCCAACTCATTGTCTTCTCGACCAATCCTCTGAATTTCCCAAAACTCCAAGTCTTTTATCAGCTCCTTTACCAGGTCGCAGTACTTGATCAGGGTATAGTTCAGCACCTCGTACTCTCCTCGTACCTGGTTGACTATCAGTTGGGAATCACAGTGTGCTATGATTTTGGTCGCTCCAAAGCATTTGGCGTACTCAATGGCTGCAACCAAAGCTTCGTACTCTGCCTGGTTATTGGAGGCCTCAAACTTGAACCTCAATGCTTCTTCATAGACTGTCCCGGACTTCGGTTTGATCAGTACTATCCCAGCTCCATTAACATTCTTCGTCGCCGACCCATCTGAGTAAACCTTCCAGCTGTCGTCGGGTAGACTAGTGACGGGCTGGGACACTGGCTCTTTTCCTTTAGCTTTCTCCTTCTGAACTCGCACCTCGCTATCTTCCTTGGTGAACGTCAGCTCGACCAAGAAGTCTGCCAAGGCTTGAGCCTTCAACGCCTTTCGAGGTCGATACTCGATGTCGAATTCTGTGAGAGCAATGGACCAATTGAGTAGACGACCTGAACTTTCTGGCTTATGAAGAATTTTTCTCAAGGGCGCATTCGTGAGCACCGCAACAAGATGAGCTAAAAAGTAAGCTCACAGCTTTCTCGAAGCTACGACTAAGGCATATGCGACCTTCTCTTCATTGTAATACCTGCCTTCAACATCTAATAGGGCCTTGCTAACATAGTACACGGGCTTTTGAAGCCCTTCTTCTTCTCGAACTAAGACAGCTGCAACTGATTGATCACCCACAGACAGATATACAAATAAAGTCTCTCCAGTAGTCGGGCTGCTCAGTAGAGGAGGAGTAGCGAGGTACTCCTTAAGCTGTTGGAACGACGAATGACATTCGGCCGTCCACTCAAAAATTTTCGTCCCCCTCAGTGATTTGAAGAAGGGGAGAGATCTTTCAGCCGACTTGGCTTTGAAGCGGCCTAGTGCTGCTACCCTACCATTAAGTCGCTGCATCTCCTTGATACTGGTGGGCTCCTGCATGTCGACTAGAGCCTTGATCTTTTCTGGATTGGCCTCTATTCCTCGTTGTGACACCATAAATCCAAGGAACTTGCCAGCTGCTACCCCAAAGACACATTTGCTTGGATTGAGCTTCATGTCGTTTGGTCGTAGATTGGCGAACGTTTCCCTTAGGTCGACTACGTGACGTCCGGTCTTTGTTTTGATGACCATATCGTCGACGTAAGCCTCCATGTTTCGGCCAATCTGTGAAACAAAGACTTTGTTCACCATTCTTTGGTAGGTCGCACCTGCATTCTTTAACCCGAATGGAATCATATTGTAGCAATAGATGCCTCCAGCTGCTTGAAATGTCGTCTTCACTATGTCATCCTCATGCATCTTGATCTGATGATAGCCTGAATAGGCGTCGAGGAAGCTGAGGGTGGAATGTACAGCAATAGAATCAACAAGCTTGTCAATCCGAGGCAAGGGAGAGCTGTCTTTTGGGCAAGCAAGGTTAAGATTGGTGAAGTCGACGCACATTCTCCACTTGTCGTTGGACTTCTTCACCATAACCATATTAGCTAGCCAGGTAGTGTGTGTGGCCTCTTTGATTATACCTGCACTCAAAAGTTTTTGCACATCGAGTTTTATAGCCTCCTCTTTGTCGCGAGCAAAGCTTCTCAGCCTCTGAGGTTTGGGTTTTATGGTCGGGTTGACCTCCAGCCTATGAACAGCGACCTCTTCCTTGATTCCCTTCATATCCTCTACCCGCCAGGCAAAAGCGTCGTTTCTTTCTTTGAGTAGCCCAACAATCTCTAATCTTTCCTCAAGTGACAGCTGCTTTCCAATCTGAATCTTTTGCTCAAGATAGGAAGGGTTTGTGATCACTATTTCCAACTCGTCTACAGCCTCTAGCTCTGGACCATCTCTGAATTGTAGGGTTTCAATGATGATCTCTCTAATCCTCTGTCTCTCCCTGGCCCCCAAGTGGGGAGCTTCTTCAGCTATCATGTCATCCAGCTCATCTGCAATCTCACTGGTGGTGGCCCCCGAGTTATTGTCGACTTGGAGGCATAGCTCGCCTATGAAGACTTGGTCGACCATAACTGTATCTGGATCGACCGTTGTGAGTATAGAGGGACGTGTCGACTCTTTCATGACTTCGTCATGTGAGCGATAGGTCTCCTCCTCTATGCAGGTGATCGTGGATAGTCGGGTAGTTTTGGTGACTGATTTAGATATCTTCAAGTATCCCTCCGCTGTTTCAATTTCTAATTCCCTCTTCTTTCTTTCTCGAAGGACGTGATCAAGGTATGCTCGAGCTGTACTTTGTACACAGCCGATTCCAGCTAGCGTGGGAAATTTGACTCGCTGGTGGGGAATTGAGGCCACCATCCCAAGTGTGACCTGGCCAGGAATACCAAGAATTGCAGCGTAATCACTATTCACGTCAATTACAATAAATTTTACCTTGGATACGACCCTGTAGGAGTGTTGGCCTATGTCGACATCTAGCTCAATTTGTCCTTTGGCATCGACCCGGTGGTTGGTAAAGCCCTCCAATCTGCCATCATAACGCTCGAGCTGTTCACTTGAAAGTCCCATCTCCTGGAACGTTTTATAGAACAAAATATCCTTGCAGGCCCCCGTGTCTATCAAGAGTCTGCTCGTCGTACACCTATCTATCAATCCTGGGATAACGAGAACTTGCTCTCTAGCTGCCATATTGGTTGCCAGCTCGTCCGGGTAGAAATTAATCATCTCGTCTCTGATATAGCTTCTTGGGGGGACATAAGGTGCCTTGTTGAGCTGGATTATTTTGTGTTTGATGGCAGTGTTACTAGCTTGCTCCGTAATGACGCCCAAATTCATCCTAGGTTGTATTGGTTCTGGATGTCCACCCGCAGGTCGCTTACCGCCGCCTGCTTGAGGCCTTTTTACATATGCATCGAGCCTTCCCTGATCGACCATCTTCTGAATTATACGCTTCAGGCTCATACAATCCTCCGTAGTATGGCCCGTATCATTGTGATACTCGCAGTATTTGCTATTGTCCCTTCTGAACTTATTTGCTGGGTTCATAGGGGTAGGTGGGCCTAGCTCGACCATATTCATTATCTCAGTTCGACTCACCGTTAGGGGAGTGAAAGCTTCGAGCACTTTCTCCGTAGCCCTGGTTCTGTTCTTGCCATTTTTGTTGTTTCCCCCATTCTTGACTGAGTCCTTCTTATCATCAATGACCTCAACTTTGGGGCTTTTCCCATTTTTCTTCTCTTTTCTTTCCTCGGCCAAAGCAACGTTGTAGGCCTTCTCGAACAACCCTTGTCGAGTGGTCACAGTTCGAACAGTCAGCTCGTAATCCAGGTCTGCAGAAGCAATTCCATTCCTAAAACAATTGATTACCTCCCTATCTGTGAGGTCCTCCTCGATCTTGTCGACCATTTCCTTGAACTTGGTGTAGTAGATCATTGAGCTTTCACCCTTTCCTTGCACCAGGTTGTTCAAGTCGGTGACTGTCATCTTACGAGCCCCTGCTGTCGAGAATCTATCCAGAAACTTTGTCCTCATATAAGACCAAGTCGAGATGCAACCTGGTGCCAAGACATTGAACCAGTTAAGGGCTGCTCCAGTTAGAGTGCTAGTGAGTGCCTTACATATCATGTCATCCTCGTTGGAGACAAAGCACATCGTAGCCTCTAAGTGTTGTATATGGCTTCTGGCGTTGGTTGCACCTGAATATTTCTCTAGGACTGGCAGCCTAAAATCTGGAGGAGGTCGACGATCGAGCAAATCTTTGGACAATGAACGAAGAGCAAAATCATTACGCTCACCCTTTCCAGCACCTTCCTTCTTATCGGTCTCCCATTGCTCAAATTTTTTCTTCCATAGTAGCCACTCTCGAGCATCTGGCCTGTCGTCCCTAGTATGGGAGACATCGTTTGACCTTTGCCTTTCTTCACGGTGATGTTCTCTCCCAGAGTTGGCTCTGTGTCTATCACTTCTAGGAGGAGTTACCTCTCTGCTTCTCCTATCCCTGTGAGAGGGTGACCTTACTGATTGAGTTGGCGACCTTCGCCTTTCCTCCCTAATAGGCGACCTGCGCCTATCATCTCTAAGCGGCGACCTGCGCCTGTCTTCCCTAAGTGGCGACCTGCGCCTCTCTTCTCTTATGGACGACCTACGCCCATTCCTTTCCCTGTGGGACTGCGATCTCTGCGTCCTGGCAGGTGATCCACGCAAGCTTCGACTAGCTTCTAGTTATCGTCTTAGATCTGACTGGGCTTCCTGCTCCCTGTTCCTGTTGAGGCTAGCTCTTAGATCGTCACTCGGAACATGAATAGGGGATTGAGGCCGCTGCACTACCCTGCGCTCGACATTCTGGCCCACAATCTCATTCGGCCTAACACTTCTAGCAGGCTGTCTATTCGAAACCCGAGAGGGAGCCACCCTTTCCGACCTTCTGTCAGCCTGCTCTGCCTCCTCCATTGCTATCAGCTCGGCCAGTATTTGAGCTCTTTCCAGCAGCATCTCCTTTCTACTAAGGGGGTTAGCTGAGGGACCAACTTTGTCGCCTGCAGCCATTCGCCCCGTTTGACGCTTTGGTGGAGGCTGCGTTTCCTGTCCGTCCATAGGCCGTTTGTCCCTCCTACCATCTGGAAGTCCTCGGCCATCAGCCACGCTGTTGGAACGCGTCGCCCTAGCATGATGACGTGGTGGAGGGGGAGGAGGCAAATTAGCGTTTCCAGCGTTGTTATTAGTGTTCGTGTTGGTATTGACATTCCCCTCATTGGGTTCATCTGAAGCGTCAGAGATATGCCCATCTGCGGTTACCATGGTTGTGGGTTGAAAAGGAACTTCGAGGTCAATAATGCACGATTCCCGACAATGGAACCAAACTGATGCCGCAGGAAATGTTCTTATCAATCTTCCTCTACGTGGCAGGACCAATCACCTGACTCCTTGACCTGAAATCAGAACCCACGACTAGCCGGATGTGTCTCCGGCTTAGACCCTCGGGCGTGAGAGTAAGTATGTATCTTTGGAGAGCAAATAATGTATTGAACAAAAGGTATTCAAATAACAAAATTGCAGTTACCTTAGAACCGTTGTGGTTGTCATGTATTTATAGTTGATGAGGGTGGTATATTTGGTAGGACTACATGTGCTCCGTGATTTGAGGGACTGTTACATGTCATGAGAACGTGTCCGAAATGGCTCCTGATTTGTAGGGAACCAGTTATGGAAATAATAGAAGCACCTGCGCCTGAAATCGTTAGGTCGACGTTTGCTTGGCAGGTCGAGGTCGCCACTTGGGGTTGGGTCGACCTGACTGACGGGTAGAGCTGGACCGTACCCGAAATAGAATTTGGATCGTAAGGTCAGACTAAGTCAGGTCGGGACCTGGTAGGTCGGACAATGAACTTTAGTCGAATGATCAATAAGATGGGCTTTGGGCCATGTAATAATTGGGCCTAGCCTACTGAGAATGTGGTAGCAATAATTGCCTGAGGACTGGGCTTTACTCGCTTGGCCCAACTCGACACTTTTGATATGTTCACTTCCCATTAATGGAGTTGGCCATTTTGGGCCGAAGCCCGTGTGAGGCCCGTGCAAACCGTGGCCTGTGGACCGTGAAGCCCGCGCCCGTAGAGCCCTTGGACTGTGTAGCCCGCTTCGTATAATGGACGAGCCTGGACTGGGTATAGGGATACGGGTCGGGCTTTGGCCCGCAGATCAGAATATCCGTTGGGTTCGTGGGTCGTTTGACCCGTTGAACTTTTTTTTTTTTGTAAATGTCTAAAATGTACTCAAATATATCCGTTAATAAATTCGTTTGGGGGGTATTTTCGTTCAATTTATATATAGCGACTCCTTTATCAGATTTTAATTTTTTGGGACATAATTACCCCTTTCAACAGCCATATTTAGGGATAAATTTGATCCAAAATAAATTTATAATTACTATAAATAGAAGAGGAAGTCTTACCATTTATCTCAAAAAAATAAAATAAAATCAATCCATCATAGAATTCTCTCAAACCCAAACCATCAAATTATTTTCAAAACGAATGTTTGTAATTAAATCGTAATAGTTGAAGGTAATTTTATTATTTTAAATATTTAATTGTTTACTCGCTAGTTAAATATTGTGTTTAGTAGTTAATTTTTTTTAATCTTCATAAATTTCAAAAATTCCAAAAAAAATTACTTTTATTTCGAAAATTACAAAAAAATTATAATTGTTTACTTTTATTGTTAGTAAATTATTGCCAAAAGTATTTAATCTTTATAAATTTTTGAAAATTCAAAAAAAAAAAAATTTTAAGTGCTGCATTTTTAATTTTAATTACTAGGTAATTTATATTGCTAGTTATCATGAAAAATCTAGTTAATGATATATTTGAATATTCAAACCCCCACCACAAAATCAAACCCCACAAAATGTACCCCATCAAAATTTAGGACCAATTGATAATTCTCTTTTACATCATAATGATCAAATTATGTTTGATCTAATTAATCAATCCTCGAACCCAATCAACACCCCTTCATTTTCCGGCTATACTCCGGATTCGACCCCACATTGGATGAATGAGCCAAACACAAACTATACATCTAGAACCTATCATCACATTGAAGACATAGATGAGGGTATGGAGGGGGATGAGGATGACGATGACGATGTACAAGTCACCCATGAAACCCGCACAATTCCAAATACACCTACTTTCGATGTTGCCTCGGGTTGTACATTTAGTGGGGTAAGGGGTAATGGTAAGGGTAAGACAAAGGCACAACCTAGATTGTCCAAATATGCCCATTTTTATGATTTGGTAATTGTATCATTTGAAAACAATGAAAATTCCCTCAAAAAAAATTATGAAATAAATATTAATAGAATTTTTATTATTAAATTGATTACATTATTACCTCATTTAATTTATTTTTTAAAAAAGAAATATATGTTATTTATTATCAAATAAAAATTATTTAAACTAAATTATTTTATTAAAGGTATAATTTATACCTTTTAGAAAATAATTTAGTTTGAATAATTTCTATTTGTTGATACCGTATAAACTATTGTTTTGTATATTTATAAAACAACTAATTTTCTTATGTCTAAGTGATTTTATATTTTAAAAAATAGTTTATTAAATACTAAATTACTTTTTATTTTTTCCATAATTTTCCTGATTTTTTTTATTTAAAAAAAAAACCTGTTTATGCCCGTGGATCGTCAGATCCTGGCCAAACTGACGGGTTTGGACGGGAAATATGGGTCGGGTCGGGTTTAGGCCCGTGTCGTGAGACGGACTGACAGGTTTAGGCCCACTTGAAAAACAGATTTGGGGCAAACGGGTCGGGCCAGGCCGGGCTGCCCGTTTGGCCATCTCCACCCATTAGCCACTGCGCAAGCAATAAATTATGTTTTTTATCATTTTAATATATCATGATGATACCTTTTTCGTCCAAAAATAATTTATATTTTAATTTTTATAATTAACTCAATTGAATTTTGACTATGTTTATGAAAATCTAATATGCATATGCAATTTTAAATATTATTATTGTATCACATTAAAAATATTATTTAATTACTAGCAAAATTTTATAAATGTGCTTATTATTATATTTTCTTTATAACTATTTTTTTTTCGCCTCATTATGAGTGTCACAGTTGCTTGTTAATTTTTTTAATTTATTATTAAATTTTTTGTTATCATGGTAAAATTGTACTTGCTAATTTCTTATTTAGAAATATGACTATTAGTTTGGGATGAACAAAAAAAATTGCAATATTTATTATGAAATGAAAGAAATAATATGTTAAATATTTATTTTGAAAAGTAATACTCCCTTTGTCTCGAAAATTTAGACCCATCTTAATTTGATGATCAACTTGATTGAAATTTGATTTAAAAAATATGAAAAAATATCTCAAAAAAATATTAAAATTTGTTTATGTTTCATTATAAATAACTAGTATAACATCCGTGCGTTAAACGCACGGCCAATAAACTGTGACAAATAACGAAAACTAAATAAAAAAGTTACTAAAAATGTCCATAATGAAACTAAAAGTAACACAATTACAAATTTTGAAAAATTTCTTTGTAAACAACTTATGTTGTTTCATCCGAAGTCCTTTCCCTATTCGTCACACACTAATTAATATCTTCAACCTAGCTATCACGAGTAGTTACCCTAAAAAAAGCAACATACACTTGATAATGGTTCAGCACATGCCTCCTTAGAAACAAACCAACATAAGTCAATGAGCATGACTTTTGTTGATTGTCATTACATATGATACAATTAACGAAAATTGTATTCTCTTAAACTTTAATGAGAAACTAAGATCAAACGGAGTTAATGACATCCTCAAGACAAAACCCTACTTCCTATTGACCAAAACAAATAATCACGTTTAGAAAAAATTTGTCTTTTATATTTTTTTTACAAAATGCTTTCATCGTTAATTATATACTAGTGAGTAACCCGTCGAAATTCGACGGGCATATTAAAGTTTATTATTACTTATTGCTATAATTTGTAATTTCATTAGGTCATATTGTTTTCGTTTATTTAAATGAAATTACAGAGTATATGGGATGGAGAGAGTATACCTCGTATTCATGTTGTCGTTTAGGATGCAAATGATGCTTATACCATGTTTTTTCTAATTGTTTTGGCTTAGACCAGGGTGGTCATCATGCATAAGTAATTGCAGCAACAGCTTGTTCATTACAATATACTAAATGCTTTCAGAAAGATAGAAGGGAAAGAGAAGATGAAAACTTTGTGTATATTGGAACACCATCTGAAATGGTTTATATAGGACTAAGTTTTGAAAAGACATGTCTTTTCAAATTCAGACACAGATTTTCAACAGATTATGAAAGTTGAAACTGTTAATTCAAAAATCAAATCTTGGCATTATCCAGAACTTAAAATAATAATTTAAAATAATATTGAAAAATATTTAAATATTAATTTACAAAAATTAAATTAGTTCAGCACATCATTTGACTGCCAAGATTCGAGCTTTATGTTTATAAAAATCTGTGTCATGGGGCTACGCCCATGACTTTTGTCCGTCTCGAAAAGAGCTTCGATTTGATATGCTGTGCGTTCCGTGGGACATTTAGAATCAAAAGTTACGCCCTTTTTAGCGCACACACCTAAACTTTACCAAAAACTCTTATATCAAAAAACACTTTTAAATCAAAATCTAAAATAAAACTCTTCATTGAATGTGACACATGGCGGCTAATAATTGGTGAACATAGAGCTGACTTGGAATTCCACGTGGCGAGCTGTATGGTCTTGAAATGTTTCTGCTTTTATATATTATATAGATTGAATGACCATTATTGTCTCAAAATAAATGTTCTTTTAAATTTTTTTGATTTAATTTTTTTTCATAATTCATTATATTTTTACAAATGTAAAATTTTGAAAATGAATTAAAAGAATATTTATTATTTTTTCTAGATTAAAATTAAATTTTTTAAAATGATTATTAAATTTTGAAAAAAAAAAATCATTCATTTTAGGATGGAGAGAATAATACAATTTAAAAATAATTAAATTTAATCCAATAAAATAAAATAAACCAAATCTAATAATCTAAAATCTAATATGGGGGATAATGATAAGAGAAATCAGTCCATGCTCCAAGACAATGTTTCTACTTTCTACCACCATCACATTCTTTCGAAACCGCTGTAGTTTGAATTTATTACGTTTAAAAATATTTTGTTTGGATTTAAAAGCTAAAATTTGTGTTTAAATTAAAATCTAAAATAAAAATCTTCATTGAATGTGACACATGGCGGCTAATAATTGGTGAACATAGAGATGACTTGGAATTCCACGTGGCGAGCTGTATGGTCTTGAAATGTTTCTGCTTTTATATATTATATAGATTGAATGACCATTATTGTCTCAAAATAAATGTTCTTTTAAATTTTTTGATTTAATTTTTTTTTTCATAATTCATTATATTTTTACAAATGTAAAATTTTGAAAATGAATTAAAAGAATGTTTATTATTTTTTCTAGATTAAAATTAAATTTTTTAAAATGATTATTAAATTTTGAAAAAAATCATTCATTTTAGGATGGAGAGAATAATACAATTTAAAAAAAATTAAATTTAATCCAATAAAATAAAATAAACCAAATCTAATAATCTAAAATCTAATATGGGGGATAATGATAAGAGAAATCAGTGCATGCTCCAAGACAATGTTTCTACTTTCTACCACCATCACATTCTTTCGGAACCGCTGTAGTTTGAATTTATTACGTTTAAAAATATTTTGTTTGGATTTAAAAGCTAAAATTTGTGTTTAAATCAAAATCTAAAATAAAACTCTTCATTGAATGTGACACATGGCGGCTAATAATTGGTGAACATAGAGCTGACTTGGAATTCCACGTGGCGAGCTGTATGGTCTTGAAATGTTTCTGCTTTTATATATTATATAGATTGAATGACCATTATTGTCTCAAAATAAATGTTCTTTTAAATTTTTTTGATTTAATTTTTTTTCATAATTCATTATATTTTTACAAATGTAAAATTTTGAAAATGAATTAAAAGAATGTTTATTATTTTTTCTAGATTAAAATTAAATTTTTTTAAAAGATTATTAAATTTTGAAAAAAAATCATTCATTTTAGGATGGAGAGAATAATACAATTTAAAAAAAAAATAAATTTAATCCAATAAAATAAAATAAACCAAATCTAATAATCTAAAATCTAATATGGGGGATAATGATAAGAGAAATCAGTGCATGTTCCAAGACAATGTTTCTACTTTCTACCACCATCACATTCTTTCGAAACCGTTGTAGTTTGAATTTATTACGTTTAAAAATATTTTTTTTGGATTTAAAAGCTAAAATTTGTGTTTACATCAAAATCTAAAATAAAACTCTTCATTGAATGTGACACATGGCGGCTAATAATTGGTGAACATAGAGCTGACTTGGAATTCCACGTGGCGAGCTGTATGATCTTGAAATGTTTCTGCTTTTATATATTATATAGATTGAATGACCATTATTGTCTCAAAATAAATGTTCTTTTAAATTTTTTTGATTTAATTTTTTTTTCATAATTCATTATATTTTTACAAATGTAAAATTTTGAAAATGAATTAAAAGAATGTTTATTATTTTTTCTCGATTAAAATTAAATTTTTTAAAATGATTATTAAATTTTGAAAAAAAATCATTCATTTTAGGATGGAGAGAATAATACAATTTAAAAAAAAAATTAAATTTTATCCAATAAAATAAAATAAACCAAATCTAATAATCTAAAATCTAATATGGGGGATAATGATAAGAGAAATCAGTGCATGCTCCAAGATAATGTTTCTACTTTCTACCACCATCACATTCTTTCGAAATCGCTGTAGTTTGAATTTATTACGTTTAAAAATATTTTGTTTGGATTTAAAAGCTAAAATTTGTGTTTAAATCAAAATCTAAAATAAAAATCTTCATTGAATGTGACACATGGCGGCTAATAATTGGTGAACATAGAGCTGACTTGGAATTCCACGTGGCGAGCTGTATGGTCTTGAAATGTTTCTGCTTTTATATATTATATAGATTGAATGACCATTATTGTCTCAAAATAAATGTTCTTTTAAATTTTTTTGATTTAATTTTTTTTCATAATTCATTATATTTTTACAAATGTAAAATTTTGAAAATGAATTAAAAGAATGTTTATTATTTTTTCTAGATTAAAATTAATTTTTTAAAAATGATTATTAAATTTTGAAAAAAAAATCATTCATTTTAGGATGGAGAGAATAATACAATTTAAAAAAAAATTAAATTTAATCCAATAAAATAAAATAAATCAAATATAATAATCTAAAATCTAATATGGGGGATAATGATAAGAGAAATCAGTGCATGCTCCAAGACAATGTTTCTACTTTCTACCACCATCACATTCTTTCGGAACCGCTGTAGTTTGAATTTATTACGTTTAAAAATATTTTGTTTGGATTTAAAAGCTAAAATTTGTGTTTAAATCAAAATCTAAAATAAAAATCTTCATTGAATGTGACACATGACGGCTAATAATTGGTGAACATAGAGCTGACTTGGAATTCCACGTGGCGAGCTGTATGGTCTTGAAATGTTTCTGCTTTTATATATTATATAGATTGAATGACCATTATTGTCTCAAAATAAATGTTCTTTTAAATTTTTTTGATTTAATTTTTTTTCATAATTCATTATATTTTTACAAATGTAAAATTTTGAAAATGAATTAAAAGAATGTTTATTATTTTTTCTAGATTAAAATTAAATTTTTTAAAATGATTATTAAATTTTGAAAAAAAAATCATTCATTTTAGGATGGAGAGAATAATACAATTTAAAAAAAAAATTAAATTTAATCCAATAAAATAAAATAAATCAAATCTAATAATCTAAAATCTAATATGGGGGATAATGATAAGAGAAATCAGTGCATGCTCCAAGACAATGTTTCTACTTTCTACCACCATCACATTCTTTCGGAAGCATTTGTAGTTTGAATTTATTACGTTTAAAAATATTTTATTTGGATTTAAAAGCTAAAATGTGTGTTTAAATTAAAATCTAAAATAAAAATCTACATTGAATGTGACACATGGCGGCTAATAATTGGTGAACATAGAGCGGACTTGGAATTCCACGTGGCGAGCTGTATGGTCTTGAAATGTTTCTGCTTTTATATATTATATAGATTGAATGACCATTATTGTCTCAAAATAAATGTTCTTTTAAATTTTTTTGATTTAATTTTTTTTTCATAATTCATTATATTTTTACAAATGTAAAATTTTGAAAATGAATTAAAAGAATGTTTATTATTTTTTCTAGATTAAAATTAAATTTTTTAAAATGATTATTAAATTTTGAAAAAAAATCATTCATTTTAGGATGGAGAGAATAATACAATTTAAAAAAAATTAAATTTAATCCAATAAAATAAAATAAACCAAATCTAATAATCTAAAATCTAATATGGGGGATAATGATAAGAGAAATCAGTGCATGCTCCAAGACAATGTTTCTACTTTCTACCACCATCACATTCTTTCGGAACCGCTGTAGTTTGAATTTATTACGTTTAAAAATATTTTGTTTGGATTTAAAAGCTAAAATTTGTGTTTAAATCAAAATCTAAAATAAAACTCTTCATTGAATGTGACACATGGCGGCTAATAATTGGTGAACATAGAGCTGACTTGGAATTCCACGTGGCGAGCTGTATGGTCTTGAAATGTTTCTGCTTTTATATATTATATAGATTTGTAAAACTAAATATTTAAAAGTAGACAGCAAAGAGTAGATTTTGGAACCAAAATTATGGAGTAAATTTGTGCATAGTGTAGTAGTTGATGTCCTGATTCATTATCCCATGTTTTATATAGAGTAAATTTTGTACAAGTTATTTGTATGACTTTGGATTTATAAGACAATTGGTATCATCTCAAACACAAAATTTGAAAAATTTATAATAACAAAACTTAGGCCAAATACTTACTCATTACAACATCATCTGAAAATTAGAAGTACTCCCTCCATCCCAAAATGAATAACTAATTTTATAAAAAAAAATTGTTCTTGATAGAGAGCAAATTAAAAAAAAAATTGGTCATTTTTATAGGACATAGGTAGTACAAACAAATTATTTTTTGATAATTACAGAAAATAAAAGAAATGTTAAATTACCGAATAATTATTTATTGTATAACAGATGTTGCCAAACGTACCCAATGAACTATGCAAATTGATATTATAGAAAGTCTATTTCTTACCTTTTTTTTTTACTTTTTAAACGTGAGAATGTATTTCTTAATTGAATATATTAATTTAGTTTTAGACAAACCTTACATTGTCTATCATTGGTGTCGCATGCCATATACTCCCTTCGTCTCTAAATGTTTGTCCCATTTAACTTTTTTTGTTAAATTTTGACCATAAATATATGACAATTTAATTATATTCATGAAATTCTAAAAGTTGTTGTTGATAATATTATTAATGGTGAATCAATAGAAATTTTTAGAATTTCATGAACATAATTAAATTGTCATATATTTGTGATCAAAGTTCAACTAAAAAGTCAAAAGGGACAAACATTTAGGGAAGGAGGGAGTATATGTTATTTTTATCTTTGAACATCAATTATGTAAGTTCCATTGAAAAATGAAGAACATGAAAATATCTCTATAAATAATTTGCTTATTATTATCATCAAAATTTGTACTAATAATAATGAAAAAAAATATAAGTATAGGGTTAAATTTTATTGTCTTTTAGCAGTCTGTTTTTAATTTTGTCAAAATTTGACCCTAGACTATAAATCCTAGATCAGCCACTACTGAAAGGGGAACAAACTTTCAGACGAAGAGAGTACTTCTGTGTATAAAGTAAGTGTTCTAATTTGATATTTTTTTTTGTCAATATTATTTTACGTGAATAAAAAATTATAAAGAAATAGATAAAGAAAAAATTGTGTTATTAATAATAAAAAAGGAAAATGTAAACATAGGTGGAAGACAAAACCAACATTGTGTTTATAGTTGTGACGTTAACTCACTTTCCCATTACATCCTCTACTTGATTAAAAATTTTACACCCTTTTACCTCTACAATATACTCCCTCCTTCCCGGCCCATAAGGCAAAAAATGGAGAGGGAACACAAATTAAGGAAAGTGACGTAAGAAAGAGAAAAAGTTTAAATGTTGTGAGTATGAAAAATTAAATAGGAGAGAGAATGAGTGGGAGGTGATGTAAGAGAGAGAATGTTGTGAGTGTAAAAGTAAAGTAGAAGAGAGAATGAGTGGAGAGAATAGTGATTTAAGGTTTCCTTTTTGGGAAAGTGCCTTTTTAAATGGGACGCCCAAAAAAGAAATTTGTGGCTTTTGGGCGGGGACGGAGGGAGTATATTTAAAGTAAGGATATAAATGTAAAATAATAAATCAGACAAAATCAAGGAATTCGACATACAGTTGAAAGGCCATGGGATAGCGAATGTCCCGCAGAAGGAAGCTTCCTGAGAATGCGATCAAGCGGGAGCGATTTCTTTACTTTCATGGCAAATTTGCTGCCAATTTAGGAAATTGTTCCTTTTACGTAGACAAATTTACTGTTTTTTTAATCATTTGTTGCAACATAACATTATCGTGATACTATACGTACCACATACGATTAGTAATGTAGTAAATCATCCCAGGACATTCATAAAAGGTAAAAATGAGTAAAATCACAAGGAAAGTCCCTATTTAAGCAAAAATCTTACAAAAAACGTTTTTTTTCTTAAGTTTAGAAAAAACGTGTTTTGTTTTTTCCGCTAGTGCCAGTGTGTTAGAATTGGGTCCTCATCCCCTTAAAAGGCCTTGTTAAGGGGTGAGGTTAACCAACCTTATATAGTGGATCATTTATATTCTCCAAGTTGATGTGGAATACATGGGACTTCAACACGCCCCCTAATAGGAGATACAATCCTATATATACATAATAATCCTTCTTTGACTAGGATTCTATTTTAGCTATGTATTCTACTTTCCTACTTAATTAAGGAGTCTTCCTAAAATACGAAGCTAACATTAGGAAACAAGTATTTTCTTGCAAACTCGGTCAGCTCCATCGGTCTAGATCCGTTTCACTCTGTCCGATCCATGTCGCTCCACCATATTCTCCAACTCCCCCCCCTCAAGTTGGAGGATCTACAACGTAGATACCCAACTTGCCAAATAAAAATTAAAACGTTTTAAAAAAAATTCTTTCACTTCGACATGCGACATCTGCGTCAAGTTCTTCCTTTTTCGTGTTGCAGTTCAAGCAACCTCGGGTTCGTCTTTTTTTTTTTTTTTTTTTTTTTTTTTTCAACAACAACAAAAATTTGTTCCAATATACGAAGAGTCATCTACATCGGGTCTTCTTTCTTCAATTACGTGCACAATTTGTGCTCGCACATATCTTCTTTTTCTTCAATCTCCTTTTTAGAGTGAACGACACTCGATCATCGTTTTTATAGTGAACGACACTCAATCATCGTTTTTATAGTGGACTGACACTCGATTATCGTTTTTATAGTGGACGACACTCGATTATCGTTTTTATAGTGAACGACACTCAATCATCGTTTTTATAGTGGACGACGCTCGATTATCGTTTTTATAGTGGACGACACTCGATTATCGTTTTTATAGTGAGCGACACTCAATCATCGTTTTTATAGTGGGCGACACTCAATCATCGTTTTTATAGTGAACGACACTCGATTATCGTTTTTATAGTGGACGACACTCAATTTTTTTTTTTTTTTTTTTTAGGGATAGTGAAGTTGGTATAATCAAAGGGATAAAGCAACAATCGGAACCCTAGGTTTTAGGAATTCGTTGCGGAAGCGGGTGGGTAATCATGAAGGAGACATTAAAGATAAGTTCACCATGTCACAATTCTCCCCTCAAAGAGATGACCAAATTGAGAAAGAGAGTCATTTTGAGAAAAATAATTTAAGAAAATAATTTGAGAGAAGTATTAGAATTGGAAGAAGAAGAGAGTTAAGAAAAAGAATTACCTTTAAGAATTTAGGATAAAAAAGAGGAGAAGAAGAATAGAGGACAAGGGGTTTAGTGATTTGATCATGAATGGAGAAAAAGTGTCGAAGCCGGCGCAGGCAGCTCTTCCTTGCGAGGTCGGCTTCCTTAAGCGGCTGCCGGAGTCGAAAGTTTTGGGGATACTCATGGTTTTCCGGCGTTGCATGACTTGCTTGAGGTGAACAATTTGGTGATCTTGTTGACTTTCTTCATTGAAAAAAAAAAAAAAAAAAAGAAACCTAGATTTTGGATCTCAGGCTCGATACCATGTTAGAATTGTGGTCCTCATCCCCAAAGGCCTTGTTAAGGGGTGAGGTTAACCAACCTTATATATTGGATCATTTATATTCTCCAAGTTGATGTGGGATACATGGGACTTCAACACGCCCCCTCACGTGTAGGCCGGTAACTTGGCACTACACGTGGACTTTAAACCCAACACGGGCACCCAACACGGGTTAACTTAAGCCCAACATCAACTTGGGTCAGCTCTGATACCATGTTAGAATTGGGTCCTCATCCCCTTAAAAGGCCTTGTTAAGGGGTGAGGTTAACCAACCTTATATAGTGGATCATTTATATTCTCCAAGTTGATGTGGAATACATGGGACTTCAACACGCCCCCTAATAGGAGATACAATCCTATATATACATAATAATCCTTCTTTGACTAGGATTCTATTTTAGCTATGTATTCTACTTTCCTACTTAATTAAGGAGTCTTCCTAAAATACGAAGCTAACATTAGGAAACAAGTATTTTCTTGCAAACTCGGTCCGCTCCATCGGTCTAGATCCGTTTCACTCTGTCCGATCCATGTCGCTCCACCATATTCTCCAACTGTGTAACAAAGTGCCAGTGTAAAAAAGTGTCAGTGTTAGTGTTACAAAGTGTCAGTGTAAAAAAGTGTCAGTGCATGTATATTAAGTGCCAGTGTAAAAAGTGTCAGTGTTAGTGTAACAAAGTACCAGTGTAAAAAAGTGTCAGTGCATGTATATTAAGTGCCAGTGTAAAAAAAGTGTCAGTACTAGTGTAACAAAGTGTCAGTGTAAAAAAGTGTTAGTGTTAGTAAGTGCCAGTGTAAAAATGGTTTTTCATAAGCTTAGAAAAAAATGCATTTTTTTTTTAAGATCAACTCCTATTTATTTATAAACATTAAGAAATTATTTTGAGAAAATTCTATCTACCTCATTTGATTGGTTCCCTCCATTTATCATAATTAGCCAGAGGAATCAAAGACTTTTGTGGTTCGGAAACTGGACCACTTCAGTTAATGTTGAGGTTGAATCTAGGGCTGTTAAGGACTGCATATGTTCAATTGGAGATTTAACCATTTTTCTTGGTCTTTGTCTTGGCTTGATGTCCAAATTATTAAAATTTTAAAAAATAGAAAAACTCCAAAAATTGGCTAAGGATGACGTCAAGTAATATTAAGACTCTTTACCTAACAAATTGATTTGTTTCACAAATGCCAAAGGGATGAGAGATTTTTCAGAGGAAGACTTCATGACGTTAATGTTAGCAATGCATGTAACATTCATTCATATTGATGTTACATGCAATATACTCCCTCCTTCCCAAAATGACTGTCCCACTTTTTTTACATTTATTACGAAGAAATTTTGAACAATAATTTTAGGTTGATTTAATTATACAAATGAAGATCTAAAACTTGCAATTGATAGTATTATTGATGGTGTATCAATAATGAGTTTTAGATTTTCATTTGTATAGTTAAATAAACCTAAAATTATTGTTCAAAGTTCCTTCGTAATAAAAGCAAAAAAAGTGAAACAATCATTTTGGGACGGAGGGAGTACTATTATAGTTGAACAAGTTTTACTCTCTTAAGTGGCAAAGCTACATGGATATAAAGGGGGGCGTCTGTCTTCCTTCAATGTTGAAAAATTGTTAATTTTCTTTCTTGTAAATTGAGAATATGTAATAATATTTTACCATTTGATTCGTGATTTTATCAATTTTGCTTCCATTTCTGTAAAAAAAAAAAAACTACATAATATTTTTACCCCAATTTATGTCAAATTTATATTTCATCTTGTAATATTTTAGCCTTATAAAATTTTTCTTAAGAGAGTGTTTATTATTATTTTTTTAAATTATATCCTTAAGAGAGTGTTTATTATTATTTTTTTAAATTATATCCTTTGTTGTCCAAGATCATGGCTTCGTCACTTCTCTCAAAATCTCACACGAGTATCCATTTTCTTAAATTATATCCTTAAGAGAGTGTTTATTATTATTTTTTACTTTTTTTTTTTTGAAGCTACTTAATGTTTTCCCACTATTCATCATGTTCCGATTATATTCATAATTATAATATTAAGATATGAAAAATATGTATTCATCTAATTATCTATGTTCTTAAAAGTAGACCTTTTAAATTTTACTCTCAAAACAAATATTAAACGCTAATTTCAATATGGAGGAGTTGCAATGATTCAAGTCAAAATGGAATTTGACACACTGCCAGAAACTGACATGGAAAAAAGTTGGCAAAACCCATATTTTAGTAACTAAACTTTAGTATTTTTTAAAATGTTATTATTAAACTTTTTGTTTTCAAAATGTAATCACTTAACTTTTACATTTTTCAAAACGTGATCACTCCATCAACAAATTCGCTAAAATCTAATGCAATTTAGCCAAGTAACCTCACTTGACTATTTTTGTTAAATATGATCTAGAGTAAATTGTTTTATTTTTTTGGAATCAATTTGTAATATTTTTTATAAACTATGTGCTAATGACATTTTACATTACTTAATTTGTAGTCTTCATAATACGTACATGTCAACAACGTTAACATATTCAGGGGCGGATCCAGGGGGGGGGGGCAGGTGGGGGCGCGGCGGAAATGCAGTGGAAATTTTTTTTTTTTGCCCCCACCATATTTTTGTTATATATATGTATATAATTAACTTCAAGATTAACACCAGTGAGTGGTGTGGTTCAGCGGTAGAAGGGGTGAAGTTAAAGCCTTTGGTGTTTCCTTTCAAATCCATGTTCGAACCCTGCTACCTACATTTTCAATTAATTTTGCCTTCCATCTTTGCTATTCTTTCTCTTAACAGTTTTATTTTTCTCTTTCTCCTAATTTCCTCACATTTTTTCAATCTTAATTAATTCGTTAGGCTTTTCCCATTATTTTTTTTTGGTCTTTCTTCCTATTATCTCAAGTTTAATTAGCAAATTTGAATTTCTTTTTTGTACGAGTAATATATTTTAATAAATTGTTTGCGTTAAATACTTCAACATTATTTTAATCGTTCTTTGAATTATTTACTTTTATCATTTTTGTTAACTAAAATACATTGTATTTCATGGATCCGACCCATTTTTTACTTGTCCGACCCGAAAAAATTTTTTCGGGGGCGCTGCCCCCCGAACCCCCGTGTAATCTTGCCCCCCCCTCGGCCAATTCCTGGCTCCGCCCCTAAACATATTGGTTGAAAAAATTTAATGAACATTAGTCACGTTAAGTCACATGGCTAAGTTTCTTCAGGTTATTAGCGAATTTGTTAACAGAGTGTGAGCAAATTTTGAAAATTGTGAACGTTCAGTGATAACATTTTAAAAAATATTAGTTCAGTGAAAATATTTTAAAAAATGCTAAAGTTTAGTGACTAAAATATGATTTTTGCAAACAAAAAAAAAAAACAAAGAAGGTTAAAAGCTTCCAACAATTTAGTACAATCTTTTGCGCTTCGGGTCGAAATTGATGAGTCATTTTTATACAATTGAAGTATAATTTAATAAATAAATTGGATTTATTTTTCATTCTCATACGTGGCATAGGGAAGAACCTGCCGGCCAGCAGCCGCACTAAGAATAGGTCCATGCAATAGCGGTTCCGTTCAACTTACGGTTTGAAACTGAATCGAATCAAATTAAATTATGTGATTTGATTTAATTTTCAAATATGAATGATTCAATTCGATCTCAAATTTTTGCAGATCAAATGGTTCGGTTTGATTTGTGATCTGATCCTTCCAGACCAGACCAAACCAAACTGAACTGAACCAAAACAAATCGCGATTTGAAACCGAACCACCAAACCAACCCACATTAAATAAACTAATCCTAACCACCGATTTGTATCTTATTTAATATTTTCGTATATTTATTAATAATTTACTGTTATAGATCAATAAAAAACCTAAATTAGATAAACTAATATTAACCCACGTTGTGTAAATTATTTAATATTAATTTTATCATTTGTTATCGTCATTGCGCCACATAAATAACTAAATTCCCTTTCACGATCGAAGATTGTAAAGTGTTTTTCTTCCTTCGGCCTCTTTCTTCCTCTAGTCTCTCTCTTACTCTGACTTATCTCTTACCGCCTGCATTTTCCGCTATTCCTTCGAGATCACAAAAATTTTATACAATATAAAAATAAGTTTCGATCTAAATCGTGGTTTGAACCGTAGTCCAAATCATGGTTTGATCCACGGTTTGAACCGCGGTTTAAACCACATTATTAAACCGCGGTTTGAACCAAACCATATCGGTTTGATTTGGTTCGGTTCAAATTTTTTCATGGTTCAATTCGATTTGAAATTTTCCCGAATCAATGACAAGTGGTTCGGTCCGTAAATTCTCCCAAACCGAACCATTTACCCCTGCTATATGCAACCAACTTCCCGTTCAAAATTTTTCATGTTTTGAAACCTGTTATTTAGTAATACGGCTATAAACATAAAATTTACGGTGATGATCCCATAAAATTCATGATGATGGAATAGTGTGGTTAGCCATGGGCCCATTGCGGAATAACAAAATGGCCTAGCTAGGTTCAATAGGAGAATTGAGGCATGGTCAGTATGGTCGGTCCCCATATCCGAAATTCATACAAACAAGCCAATAGAAGAGTGTCACTGTGCGGTACATACGGTGAGATATTATCCCATATTGAAAATTGATAAAATTTTTCTATGACATATAAAGATTCTGGATCACTCCCCTTGACACCAGTTGATTTTAAGGTGGAATCTCAGACTTTAAGATGATATCAGAGCAGGTCCTTACACGTGCAGGCCCAAAGGCCCACGAAGTTACTCCGCGCTACCCGATTAATAAGTCCACGTTATGACATACTCCCTCCGTCCCAGTTCAATTGATACTTATTTCCTTTTTGGTCCGTCCCACACCAATTGATACTTACCCAAAATGGAAAGAAATCTTCACTATTTACCCCACTCATTCTCTCTCCTATTTTACTTTTTCACTCACAACATTCTCTCTCCTAACTATTTCTCCCACTCATTCTCTCTCCTATTTAATTCTTCATACTCACAACATTTTCTTTCACTTTCTCTCACTTACTTTTCTTTAATTTTCACACCCAAAAAGTTGATATCTATTGAACTTGAACTGAGGCGGAGGGAGTATAGTTTACTCTCCACCGCACCCACCTCATTTATGGTGATCAGATTGTTATTGTTGTGGTACAACCCAAATCCGTTTCATTAGTATTAGTATGAGGTTTTTTGGGGTTACATAAAAACAAATCCGTGGTCTCGACTAGGGGTGTCAGCGGTTTGATTCAAATCGCGGTTTGAGACCGAATCGAACCAAACTACGTGGTTTGGTTTGGTTTTTATACCTTAGCGGTTCAGCTCGGTTCCAAAAATCTATAAACCATGCGGTTCGGTTTGATTTGGTTTGCGGTCTGACTCTTCCAAACCAAACCAGACCGAACCAAACCATTTCGAGCTGAACCGCCAAACTGAACCACCGAGCTGAACCGCCAAACCGAACCACCGAGCTTAACCGCCAAACCGAACCGCCGAGCTAAACCGTCAAACCAAACCACCGAGCTGAACCGCCCAAACCGTCATATTAACCATTGATTATTTTTTATTTAATCTCCACCGTTGATTTTCAAAACCTAACCTAATCAACTTTTTACAAATTATAAATTTCTAAACCCTTTCCATATCCTTTCTTTTCAATTTCCATTGTGGCGCTTCTCTGAGTCTCTCTCTCTCTCTCTCAACGACGACGAAGATGAAGACATTCCAACCTCACTCTTTCTCTTCCTTCGTCCTCACCTCACGGCTCACCCTTCCTCCGCCTCACCCTTCCTCATTCCTACTCTTCCTCGGCTCACCAATTTCCGGCTTAATTTTCGAGCCCTTGATACTGTCGCTGACTCGCCGGTATGATCTGTTTTCTTTAATCTTACTCTACTCTTATATCTTGCTGCTATGATCTGGTTCTGGTCTGGTTTTGGTCTTCCTTTTCCAACAATATACACCCTTGAACTGTGCATTTGTGTTTTCCCAAGTAAACAAGAGTTGAAGAGGCTATTGTTATTCTAGTTCCCATTTGTTTAATCTGCATTCACCAATAACCCATTCCAGAATGTCATATTAAGTGGTTCTTTCTATCATTTATGTCCATTGTCTAATTGTTTAAGAGAAATACCCATCATATGAGTAGTATGATATCAAAATCTTTAAAAAAAATGGAAATAACCAAATTTTTAGCCTGTTACTACATTGCAATTACTTGGTCTGGATCAACTCTGTTCTGACTGTATTCAACTATCATTTGGTTAATCAACAGAGTATTATAGCTGGCATGTGATTAATTGAATCTGAATAGTTTGTGTCCTCTTTTATGGGATTTATATCTAAGAGGTTATAATCATAATCAGAGTTCTTCATAACATCCTCCAAAACCTTCCTGCCTGCCAGGCTCTACTGCATTAAACATCATCTTTGTCTTGCCATATTTTTGTCACACATTTGGTTTGAGGAGTGAAGTGTGTGAAAAATGTCACCATTCATAGTTGTTCAGTTATGAGTTTGTTTCTGGCTTCAATGTAACAAAGTCCACAGAGCAAAGCAGACCAAATACCCCTAAGTTTTAAAGTGGTTTTGTAATTTTAATATGCTTTTTACATAACTAGGTAACGTTTGGAGTTTGGACAGGTTTGTGGTTCGAACCGCGGTCTAGATCGCAGTTCGGACCGCGGTTTGAACCGCTTAATGGAACCGCGATTTGAGACCAAACCGAACCAAACAGAGGTGGTTTGGTTCGGTTCGATTTGAAAATTTCCATGGTTCGGTTTGGTTTGGGATTTCTTCAAACCGAGTACTAGCGGTTTGGTCTCTAAATTTGTCCAAACCGAATCAAACCGAACCATTTACACCCCTAGTCTCGACATAGTGAACTACCTGACTGGAAAACAAGCATATAACCATGGCTCCAAAAGGTTACAATTGTGTAGTACTCATTTTGCAGATTGAAGCACCAGTAAGATCTGTTCTATTTCAATAACTTCCCATTATTCAAAACAAATGGAAATATTTAAAGAGGTTAACCAAACAAATATGTAGCCGGTTAAACTCTTACAATCACAAGCAACCAAAGTAAAATCGTCATACCGAGCTCTTCGTCTGAAAAAAAATGAACTTCTAAAGAGTTGGTGCATGACCTTTTCAAAGATTTAAGGGTGCCATGAACCATCCAAGTGCAATGGGCAGGTATATTAGCATCATTAATTACGTGAACACTCTCTCTCTCTCTCTCTCTCTCTCTCTCTCTCTCTCTCTCTTCTCCCCTTGTTCTTATAAGTACATACTAACCCCTGTCTCATAATAGCTTACTCATTTACTGTAGAAAACGAAAAATAAGGAATAATGTTATTAAAGTAGGAGTTGTGAGTGAGTAGGAGAGAGAAAGTGGGGTAGAGAATAGTAAGTGGATAGTTGTTGTGAGTATGACAAGTGGGTCCCATGAATAAAGAAGTATTAAAAAGTTTTCTTTTAAGAAAGGGTTAATTACCATTTAGGGCCTGAGGTCGTATACCTGTTCTCGCGCGGGGGCCTGTTATAGTTTCCTTTTCAATTTAGGGCCTGTCATTAAAAAAGTTAGCCGGTTAAGGGCTATTTGACGAAATTCGTTGAAAAACTTGTTAAAGTCTAAAGGATTGGACCAAACTGAAGTTAAATTTCATATTCAGGGGACTAAACGGATTGGACCACCACTCAGCAACAAAATTGACTAAAACAAATTCAAAAAATTTGAAATCAAAATGAGAACCACTACCATGAAACGCCTTAATCATTGCCGCCATTATTGCCACCACCATCACCACCACTGTGCTACCACTACCGCCACCACAACATTCTTCACCAACAATAATCAAATGAAAAAAAATCCCAACCTTTAGCCCACCACCGCCCGTCTACACCACCGTCACTAGCCACCCACAATCAGCCCACCATCATCATCGTACACCACTACCACCATCCAACTACCACCATTTTTACCACAAAACTTTGTAGAAAACTAATAATCAAGAACACACTACCAATCTACAAAATCAACAACCCAAACAAAAAGGAAAATAATAAACCCTTTACGCACGCACACAATGAAAACACCTTCAAATTTTCCGGCTTACTTCTTCTGTGACTCCACAACTTCAGCCACAACCCTTTTGAATATTACAGAAAATCAAACATTTCACATCAAGAAAAAGTCTTTGTTTGGAATTATATCAAATGAAGAACTTACAGCATTGTTGATACATTATTAAGCAAAAAATCCATTATTAAGCAAAAATATTTATTTCATAGGTATGAAATTCAAACCTGTGTTCGGGTTTGCTAGTTGGGTTTCCAAACTAGCAGCTCCTTGTGAGATTAATCAATGCGTGCAAAGAATGCATGTCTAAGCAAATCGAAAATCAAAATCGAATTCATACCCAAATCTGGTTTCAAAATATGAAATTCAAACCCAGTTTATGTTTCTAAATCAAAAACAAATCAAATCTGGGTTTCATATCTTCCATCTGTACCACTTTACCGACGAATTTGGGTTCCTCTCTTAGGCGTTGCTTGATTTGGAGAGGGGTCGTTGAGTTCTTGGCCGAGGGCGAGGTTGAAGGGTGGAGAAGCTTTTTTGGATTAAAATTCGGCAAACCCAGAGAGGAAAAGTGTGAAATTGAGAGAATTTTAGAGAGAGAAAGATAGGGGGTAGTGTGAGAGAGAGAGAGAGACAGAGAGAGAGAGGGGAGAGAGAGAGAGAGAGAGAGAGAGAGAGAGAGAGAGAGAGAGAGAGAGAGTATGCCTGGGATGGAGACGGTCGCCGGAGTAGGGGGGAGACGATCACCGGAGTAGGGGGAGGGAGACGGTCGCCGGAGTAGGGGGAGGGAGACGGTGCCGGAGTTGGGGAAGGTAGAGAGATGGGGGGAGTGTGTGTCTGTGTGTATATATATACTATATATACTCCCTCCGTCCCAGCCCACTGTAAACTTATTTCCCTTTTGATCCGTCCCAGCCCAGTGTAAACTGCCATAAATGGAATGTCCTTTAATATTTTATATTCTCCCTACCCCACCCACTCATTAACTCCACTCATTCTCCACCACACAATTTATTCAACCAACCTACTATTTACTCCACTCATTCTCTCTCTTTATTTTCTACCACACATTTTCATTATCTTAATAATATTCCTTAATTGGTGTGCCATTTTTTTTGGTTTACAGTGGGCTGGGACGGAGGGAGTATACTATATATATATATATATATATATATATATATATATATATATATATATATATAATTTATTATTTTACATAATAATTGTAAATTTTTTCATAAATGAATTTATTATTTTACATAATAATTTTTATTTTTTTCATAAATGAATTTATTATTTTACATAATAATTGTTATTTTTTTCATAAATGAATTTATTATTTTACATAATAATTGATAAATTTATAATTTATAAATTTATAAATGTGATTATTTAATTATAATTTTTTAATTATTTTTTCTTTATTTTGATTTAAAATGTGATTATTTAATATTTTAAAAAAAAATTATTTTTAGTCCTTTTATTTTATGAAATTACATTTAACTCCCTGAATATGAAATTAACTTCAGTTTGGTCCAATCCGTTAGACTTTAACAAGTTTTTCAACGAATTTCGTCAAATAGCCCTTAACCGGCTAACTTTTTTAATGACAGGCCCTAAATTGAAAAGGAAACTATAACAGGCCCCCGCGCGAGAACATGTATACGACCTCAGACCCTAAATGGTAATTAACCCTTTAAGAAAAGTGTGACTTTAAAGTGGGACGCCAAAAATAGCAAAATGGGTAAGGTATTATGAGACGGAGGGAGTATATCACTATGCTAAAGAGAAGAATGAAATTTTATCTTACACTGCTTCCCAGTTTAGCATGTTCTAACAAGAGCAGGAATCCAGTATTCCAACTCAAAGTGAGAGGTTTATTCGGATCTTCGCATGACCATGAGCATATTTATTTAGGGATGACAATTTAACCGAATTCAATCAGAACCGAAGACGATCCGATTCGAAAAATTCGGATATGATTTCAAATTTTTATTACCCGATCGGGTTCGGTACCACTGTCGATCCGAGATCTGACCCGATCACATTTGCATAAGTTGCAATTTATGTCTTAGCCCCTTAAATTTTTAGAAAACACAAATAACCCCCTATGTATATATAAGTAAAAAATTTAGGGCTTTTGGAGTAGAAAAGTAGGGCTCTCTTTCTCTCTCTATCCGCTCGTCTCTCTCAGCGGCGCGCCATTGCAGCGGCGTAACCGGCGTTCATCCGCTTCCTCCCTTCTCTCTCTCCCAGCTCGTCTCTCTCTTTTCTGGGCTTTCATCTCTTCCTCCCGAACCTGCAGATTTCTATGGTCACCGTGGGGCCCCAATCAATATTCCTCTTCATAGAGCTATGGCAAGTTCAATACTGATGAGCCCTGACTTTTATATATATTTATACATACACAAATACACGGTCCCATACAGCCAAATATATTACATATATCTATATAGCAAATATATACATTAGGACCCCTCATAAAGTGCCACATATGCACTCTCTCACCCTATATATACTATCACCCTCCAAGGCAAAAGGTAAGCTCTCATTCCCTCACACACACAAACACACACTCTCTCTCTACAACTCTCTCTCTCTAGAGAGCTTTCATATACAGTTTATACACAAAACATATGCTGATTCTTACGCCCGAGGGTTATAGCGGGGCAACCCCCCGCACCCCTAACGGTGTTGTTTTGCAGATATTGCCCGAGGGGCAATGACGTTCCTGCAACCTTTGCCACCCCGAAGGGCTGATTTTTATGGCGTCATCAGTGGTTCCATTGCCGGGAATCGCCATCTTCTCCGATACGACGCCGCCGGAAAAGATGCCCATGGAGAGAGAGTTTCATTTTTTCATGGCTTCCACCACTTCCCGAAGGTGGAAGCCGCCTCCCCCACCACCTCAGGTGAAATTTTTGAAGAAAATAAATTTTACATTCCGGCCGCCTAGCCGGAATTATTCGCCGGAGTAGCTATCAAGCCTTTTTATGTTCAAGCTAAATAGCCGCCGAGACCCACGAAGGTGGATAGCTGTCACGACCCCAATTCTAGGCACTGTTTAGGACACGTGGAGCACGTGGGAATGGGGGTTGCACTTCATTTTCTTTTACTCATTGCATGATCTTTAAATTAGTATATGATTATTTATTTATTTATTCCATGACTTATGTGTTTTGAAGGTTATAATTCCTTTGATAATATCATGTTTAATTGATCCATGTGGGATTTAATGTGGGAAGGATGTTTTAATTAGATTTTTAAATGGAAATGAAGTATAAAGTAGAGAAGGGCTTAAGAGTAATTAAAGTTTAGGGATTTAGTTGTAGAAGTTGAGTCTTGGAGGACCTTTGAGGAAAATGTTAATATTTATCCTTTTATAAATAAAACCCTCATCCTAATCTCTTCTTCCATCACCTTCTTTCTTCTTCATCAGCCAAGACACCCTAAACCCTAGCCTAGCTTCTAAAAATCCTAGAAAATCAACCCTTGCTCCGTTTCCAAGTTTGATTACTGATTATTGATCACGGCGACGAGGAGTATTCATCTATCCGAAGAAAGCTTCTTGTTCTTTTCATATTTTTCCAAGTAAGTTGTTATGGTCTTCCTTTCTATGTTGAACATATGAATTTAATTCAAGTGAAATTGTGTTATAAACTATCTTTGGAACTGATTTTTTCTAAATTTATTGGCTTGGAAGTGGTTAGAGAAGGTTTGGGAGAAGAACTTGAAAAAGGGTAATGAAATAGTGCATTAGTGGTATGTTAGAGGGGGTATAGATGTTCTATGGCATGATTTGATTGTGTTGATGTGTTAAAATTGGTATATGAATTAGTTTTGGTCTGATTGGAAGTGTTATTGGTCTTGGAAAAACAGAGTAAGGTGAGAAAAATGGGACTTGGTGAAACAAGCATCGATGCCCGCGATCTGGTGTCTGATTTTGGTCGTGGCACGAGTCGTGCTAAGGAGCACGAGTCGTGCCCTTGTGCCACTCGTGAGCACGAGTCGTGAAGAATAGCCCAAGTCGTTCTGAGTAGCTTGTGGAAAAAGGCACGAGTCGTGCCATATGGCACGAGTCGTACCCTGCCTCAGAAAATATGAATTAACTTGTAAAGCTTAGAATCATATGCAACTTAGAAAATGATTGAACCTTTGCAGCGTAGGATGAATTAGAATACTTTAGCTATATAATGAGGTCTCACGTAGTCAAAATGAAATTTGGGGAAGTAGTTTAAATATCGCATTGAACCGGGTTGGAAGTCATTGTTGTTTGAGAGCCAAAGTTTATAGAAACTTGGTATTGAATTATGGAATTTGAAAAGGACCTCGTGAAATGTGATATTGTGAATGCGTAAAGTTACTTGTATGTTGTTACACCCTTATGTGGTTACTTTGGAATGGTTATATGTTAAAATGGTGCGTGAAATAAATGTTGCACGACATCATTGGTTTGATCATGAGCATGCACATTAATTGTTGATTATGGTAATTCAATAGTGTATATATATATGTGACACTATTTGAAGGTTGAACATGAGTGATCATACCATGTTACATGTTGTTATCCCTATGTGTGGATTTAATTTCAAGTAACTGTTACGTGCTTGAATGTGATTGATATCAGCTGATTTGGGGGTATAATGGAATACGATCACTTATGGGAATTGTTCCATAAGGTGCTCGGATTACATTATACATGTGACCTCCTCCCCGCCGCGGCCACAAATTGGGGTTCGCCATTACTGCGAATATGCCTAGCCAGCTCATAGGATACCGATACCTTACATGGTTCCCTGAAAAATGGGTCTTGTAAGGCGTGAATAGGCCTAAGCCGTTCACACATATAGTGGATGGGTTCCCATGAGGATGTATGCCCATACCCTTGTAGTACGACTTATTGTTCAGACGGGAAAAGGTAAAATCAGGTAATGTAATGTGTTAATCTGTGCTAAATAAGATGTTGAACGACTTGTTTACGTGTTGCATCTATTTGGCATCTGGCCGCATACATAATAGCTTATCGAGATTCTTTCTCACCCCGTCTCCCTTTAATTTTTTTGATCCCGCCGAGACAGTGAGGTCGTGACCGGTGAGGCCGGGGCACAGTTGGCTCGTCTTTTGGTTGTCAGGGTACGTTTTGCTAGGAGGGTTAGGTTGGTTGATGTATTTTTTTTTTTTGGGAAAGTTGTAAATAACTTTTATAAATGTTTTCAAGTTATGGTTTGTAAATTAATGTGGTATGGTTGTAAATGTGATAGTTAAAGCCTTTCTTTTGTTGTGAAATGAATGAATGAAGGCAAGTTAATATCTTGAACAGGTTTCTTAAACATTTTATTTAGAGCAGTCATGTCAAAATTTTATTAAAACATCATTTGGTTTGAAATGATTTTTTTTAAAAAAGGGTTTCTTCTAAGTCGGGTCTGGTTGGGGACCCTACCATCGGGGCACGAGTTTATAGGTCCCGAGGTTGGGGAGGCCCCCACAGTTGGTATCAGAGCTAAGGTTAGATGTCAAGGGTAGAAGTCGAGTTTAAGGGGGAGTGTGATGTCTGACGTCGAGTGTTTGATGCAGGGAAATTGTGTGATGGCTGATACTGGTAAAGGACAACAAAGGGTGGAAGGAGATCCAGAAGCAGGGGGATCCGGAGGGGATCCAAATGTGGATTTGATGAACATGTTCCGGTCTTTTATTCAGGGTATGGCCGCTCAAGGCCAAGGTCAGCAACAACAACAAGAAGGGCGACAAGCGCACGGATTGGAAAAGTTTGTTAAGTTGGCTCCACCTAGCTACAATGGAGATCCGGACATGCTTAAGGCGTAAAGGTGGTTAGAAGCGATGGAAAAGATCTTTGTGGCAACGGGAAGCCTCAAACGAGGAGAAGGTTCGATGTGCCGTGTTCAAATTGGAAGGGCCACCGAGCATTGGTGGCAAATACTGTGGAAAGTTGGGAAAGAGAGCATACTCCACGCACTGGAATAATTTCACTCGGAGTTTTAGTGGAGCATTTTATACCAACGGTGACGAGGGATAAGAAAGAAGCGGAATTTACGAAGTTGGAACAAGGAACAATGTCCGTGGCTCCGCATTCATCAAAGTTCACCGAATTGGCAAGGTATTGCCCTCATCTTATACCGGATGAGCAAAGAAGAGTTTATCGGTTCGTGAAGGGATTGAGGCTAGAGTTCCTAAGCAATTGTTGACCCACGACTTTCCTACTTATCAAGCGGCGGTAAATATGGCTTATAGAATAGAGAATGACATCGAGGAGCATCGTGGCAAGCATGAAGGTGGTGGATTCAAATCCAAGTTCTCGTGTCAAGGTTCAGGTCAAGAATGAGTCGCCCAAAGACTACTCCGGGAGGGGCTAAAGGAGGAAGTGTTAGTGGTTCTGTTCGTCCAAAGACCCAAAGAAAGTTGGCATTGTTTGTAATTGGTGTAAAAGTGATGGGACATTCGGAAGAGAATTGTTGGAGCAAGCAAGGGAAGTGTATAAGGCATGGAGAATCGGGGCATTTCAAAAGAGATTGTCCTAGAATTAACAGGGGTCAAGCTTCGGATGGCGCACCGCAGGGGTTCACCAAGGAGTGGTGTTAAGAGGGACGTGGAAGGAAAACCTAAGGAGAGAGTCCGGGTAGGGTGTTTGCCCTAGACATGGTGAGGTAGATCCGTCACGGTCATTAGAGGTATAGTCCCTGTCTCGGGGTCGTGGCTCGTATTCTTATCGACCTGGATCGTCTCATTCGTATGTTGCATCTCATTTTGCATTTACATTGCATAAAAATGCCCAAGATGTTGCCTTATCTCTGTTAGAGGTGTCTACTCCCGTTGGAGAGTGCCTCGAGTCTTCTTTGATTTATCATGATTGTGAGGTGCTTATATGTGGTCATGTGTTGCCCGTGGACTTGGTAGAGTTACCAATCCGGGACTTTGATGTTATCTTAGGCATGGATTGGTTAAGCAATTGTCATGCCTCGTGGATTGTCGCAAGAAGCGCGTCACCTTTTCTATGCCTAATATGCCCGTATTTGTCTTTGACGCCGATAAATCATTGTTTGGCATAAATGTGATATCCGCATTGAAAGCTAGGGAAGTTGTTGTCAAAGGGGTGTGAGGGTTATTTGGCTTATGCGGTTGATGTTCGTAAGAAATCCCCCGAGCCGTCCCAAGTACCTATTGTGAATGAATTCGCTGACGTGTTTTCAACCGAATATGCTATGCCTCCCGATAGAGAAATAGAGTTTTGTATTGATCTTGTACACGGTACCTCACCCATTTTTAAGGCTCCGTATAGAATGGCTCCAATGGAACTTAAAGAATTGAAAGTAGCGATTGCAAGAACTTCTTGATCGGGGTTTCATTCGTCCTAGTGTATCACCTTGGGGAGCGCCAAGATTATTTGTTAGAAAGAAGGATGGTACGCTACGATTGTGTATTGATTACAAAGTTGTTGAACCAAGCCACCGTTAAGAACAAATATCCGTTGCCTCACATTGATGACCTTTTCGATCAACTACAAGGTTCGGTTATCTACTCCAAGTTGGATTTGCGTAGTGGTTATCACCGCTGAAGATTAGAGCGGAGGATATCCCTAAAACCGCATCTCGTAACGAGGTATGGACACTATGAATTTCTTGTGATGCCTTTTGGATTGACAAACGCCCCAGCTGTGTTTATGGACTTGATGAATCGAATCTTCAAACCTTATCTTGATAATTTTGTGGTGGTTTTCATCGATGACATTTTGGTATACTCTAAATCACGGGAGGAGCATGAGGAGCATTTGAGAATCATCTTGTCCTTGCTTCGGGAGAAACAATTGTTTGCTAAATTCAACAAATGTGAGTTTTGGCTTCGAGAGGATTTCTTTTCTTGGCCATGTGGTATCGCGTGATGGAATTACCGTAGATCCCGCAAAGATTGAGGCAATAGTCAACCGGAAGCAACCGTCTACAAGTGACGTAGGTTCGCAGTTTTCTTGGCCTAGCGTTGTATTATCGGAGGTTTATTGAGGGCTTTTCGCGGATTGCAACGCCATTGACTCGTTTGACTAGGAAGGAGGTTCCTTTTGTGTGGGATGAGAAGTGTGAGGCTAGTTTTAATGAATTAAAGAGGAGATTGACTTCGGCTCCGATCCTTACCTTGCCAGATGGATGCGAGGATTTTGTCATTTATAGTGATACTTCTAAAGAAGGATTGGGGTGTGTTTTGATGCAAAGGGGAAAGGTCATTGCGTATGCTTCACGGAAACTATCACCAGCAGAGCAAAATTATCCCACTCACGACATGGAGTTAAAGAGCCTATCAGTATTTGGCCTTACACAAGTGGAAACATTATTTATATGGAGCTAAATTTGAGATATTCACGGATCATAAAAGTTTGAAGTACTTACTCACCCGTAAGGAGCTCAACAAATGCATGCAGGCGATGGTTGGAGCTCCTGAAGGATTATGATTGTACCATCTCGTATCACCCGGGGAAAGCGAATGTGGTAGCGGATGCTATTAGCCGTAAGGCTCATCTATCATCTTTAAGATCTCGAGAAGTGAAGGGTCACATGTTGTTTGCGAATGTGAGAGCCATTCCAACTCTTTACGGGGATCTTTTGGAAGCTCAACAGAAGGATGAGGAATTGAAGAAAATCCGAGAAAAGTTGCAAGATGGAAAAGCAAGTGAATTTTCAGTGAATAAAGAGGGGATTTTAACTTTCAGGGGTCGAATTTGTGTTCCTTCGTCTCCGGAGATCAAAAGGCAAGTGTTAGAAGAGGGTCACAAATCCAAGTTTTCCGTTCACCCCGGGAGCACAAAAATGTATCAAGATTTAAAGAGAGGATATTGGTGGAATGGAATGAAAAAGGAAATTGCCGAGTTCGTGTCCAAGTGTTTAACGTGTCAACAGATTAAAGCGGAGCATCAACGACCTGCGGGATTGCTACAACCATTGGAAATTCCGGAGTGGAAATGGGAAGGCATTTCGATGGATTTTGTTACGGGATTGCCTCCTACGCTTAAGAAGATGGATGCGATATGGGTAATTGTAGATCGGTTAACTAAGTCTGCACATTTCCTACCTGTGTCAATCAAGTATTCCTTAGAAAAGTTGGCTCAATTGTACATTCGAGAAATTGTGAGATTACATGGAGTGCCGGTTACTATTGTGTCAGGATAGAGATCCACGGTTTACCTCCCAGTTTTGGAGAGCATTACATGAAGCACTCGGGGTCAAAGTTGAGTTTCGCATCGCTTTTCACCCTCGCACCGACGGACAAACGGAGAGAACGATTCAGCATCCTCGAGGATATGCTTCGAGCATGTGTTATGGATTTTCAAGCATCTTGGGAAGATCATCTACCTCTTGTGGAGTTCGCCACAATAATAGTTATCGACCCAAGATAGAGATGGCACCTTATGAGGCTTTGTACGGAAGGAAATGTCGGTCTCCAATCTGTTGGGATGAAGTTGGCTAGGCAAGACTTTGGGGTCCGGATTTGGTGAGAGATTCGACCGAGACGATAAAGGTGATTCGAGATAGGCTAAAGACAAATTTCAAAGTCGACGTAAGAGTTATGCGGATACAAGAAGAAGGGAACTATCATTTCAAGTGGGGGACTCAGTTTTCTTGAAGATTTCGCCAAGAACGGGTATAAAGAGGTTTGGTAATAAAGGAAAACTAGCACCGAGATTCATTGGGCCGTTTGAGATTCTAGAGAGGGTGGGTGAGTTGGCATACCGTTTGGCTCTCCCTCCATCTTTATCTTCACTTCATGACGTATTTCATGTGTCCATGCTACGGAAGTATTGTTATGACCCTTCGCATATATTGAGTTCACCTCCCGAGGATGTTAGAGCGGATATGACCTATGTTGAAGTTCCATTGAGAATTTTGGAGCGACAAGTTAAGGAGTTGCGTACCAAGAGCATCCCTGTGGTTAAGGTTTTATGGAAGAATCACACGATAGAGGAAGCTACGTGGGAATTGGAATCAGAAATGAGAGAGAAGTACCCTAGCTTGTTCGATCATTCCGGTAAGTGAAAGTCAAATTCGGGACGAATTTGGTTTAAGGGGGAGTGAGTGTCACGACCCCAACTCTAGGCACTGTTTAGGACACGTGGAGCACGTGGGAATGGGGGTTGCACTTCATTTTCTTTTACTCATTGCATGATCTTTAAATTAGTATATGATTATTTATTTATTTATTCCATGACTTATGTGTTTTGAAGGTTATAATTCCTTTGATAATATCATGTTTAATTGATCCATGTGGGATTTAATGTGGGAAGGATGTTTTAATTAGATTTTTAAATGGAAATGAAGTATAAAGTAGAGAAGGGCTTAAGAGTAATTAAAGTTTAGGAATTTAGTTGTAGAAGTTGAGTCTTGGAGGACCTTTGAGGAAAATGTTAATATTTATCCTTTTATAAATAAAACCCTCATCCTAATCTCTTCTTCCATCACCTTCTTTCTTCTTCATCAGCCAAGACACCCTAAACCCTAGCCTAGCTTCTAAAAATCCTAGAAAATCAACCCTTGCTCCGTTTCCAAGTTTGATTACTGATTATTGATCACGGCGACGAGGAGTATTCATCTATCCGAAGAAAGCTTCTTGTTCTTTTCATATTTTTCCAAGTAAGTTGTTATGGTCTTCCTTTCTATGTTGAGCATATGAATTTAATTCAAGTGAAATTGTGTTATAAACTATCTTTGGAACTGATTTTTTCTAAATTTCTTGGCTTGGAAGTGGTTAGAGAAGGTTTGGGAGAAGAACTTGAAAAAGGGTAATGAAATAGTGCATTAGTGGTATGTTAGAGGGGGTATAGATGTTCTATGGCATGATTTGATTGTGTTGATGTGTTAAAATTGGTATATGAATTAGTTTTGGTCTGATTGGAAGTGTTATTGGTCTTGGAAAAACAGAGTAAGGTGAGAAAAATGGGACTTGGTGAAACAGTTACTGATGTCTGCGATCTGGTGTCTGATTTTGGTCGTGGCACGAGTCGTGCCAAGGAGCACGAGTCGTGCCCTTGTGCCACTCGTGAGCACGAGTCGTGAAGAATAGCCCAAGTCGTTCTGAGTAGCTTGTGGAAAAAGGCACGAGTCGTGCCATATGGCACGAGTCGTACCCTGCCTCAGAAAATATGAATTAACTTGTAAAGCTTAGAATCATATGCAACTTAGAAAATGATTGAACCTTTGCAGCGTAGGATGAATTAGAATACTTTAGCTATATAATGAGGTCTCACGTAGTCAAAATGAAATTTGGGGAAGTAGTTTAAATATCGCATTGAACCGGGTTGGAAGTCATTGTTGTTTGAGAGCCAAAGTTTATAGAAACTTGGTATTGAATTATGGAATTTGAAAAGGACCTCGTGAAATGTGATATTGTGAATGCGTAAAGTTACTTGTATGTTGTTACACCCTTATGTGGTTACTTTGGAATGGTTATATGTTAAAATGGTGCGTGAAATAAATGTTGCACGACATCATTGGTTTGATCATGAGCATGCACATTAATTGTTGATTATGGTAATTCAATAGTGTATATATATATGTGACACTATTTGAAGGTTGAACATGAGTGATCATACCATGTTACATGTTGTTATCACTATGTGTGGATTTAATTTCAAGTAATCATTACGTGCTTGAATGTGATTGATATCACCGATTTGGGGGTATAATGGAATACGATCACTTATGGGAATTGTTCCATAAGGTGCTCGGATTACATTATACTGTGACCTCTCCCATTGTGGCCGCGGTTGGGGGGTTCGATTCTTATGAATATGCCTAAGCAGTTCATAGGATACTGATACCTTACATGGTTCCCTGCAAAATGGGTCTTGTAAGGCGTGAATAGGCCTAAGCCGTTCACACATATAGTGGATGGGTTCCCATGAGGATGTATGCCCATACCCTTGTAGTACGACTTATTGTTCAGACGGGAAAAGGTAAAATCAGGTAATGTAATGTGTTAATCTGTGCTAAATAAGATGTTGAACGACTTGTTTACGTGTTGCATCTATTTGGCATCTTGTTGCATACATAATAGCTTACTGAGATTTTTTCTCACCCCGTCTCCCTTTAATTTTTTTTGATCCCGCTGAGACAGGAGGTCAGGACCGGTGAGGCCGGGGCACAGTTGGCTCGTCTTTTGGTTGTCAGGGTACGTTTTGCTAGGAGGGTTAGGTTGGTTGATGTATTTTTTTTTTGGGAAAGTTGTAAATAACTTTTATAAATGTTTTCAAGTTATGGTTTGTAAATTAATGTGGTATGGTTGTAAATGTGATAGTTAAAGCCTTTCTTTTGTTGTGAAATGAATGAAGGCAAGTTAATATCTTGAACAGGTTTCTTAAACATTTTATTTAGAGCAGTCATGTCAAAATTTTATTAAAACATCATTTGGTTTGAAATGATTTTTTTAAAAAAAGGGTTTCTTCTAAGTCGGGTCTGGTTGGGGACCCTACCATCGGGGCACGAGTTTATAGGTCCCGAGGTTGGGGAGGCCCCCACAATAGCTGCCTCCTAGCTTGAACAACCAAGAAGAAGTCGTCGGAAAAAATGGAGCCGGAGAGAAAGAGGCCGAAAAAAGGAGGTATTTAGAGTTCATTTTTTCTTATTTCCAGCCAAAAACATAAAAAATGGCAGCCCCTTCTTTTTTTCTTTCTACCCATTTTGCATACACTACCTCATATAAACCCCCTCTGAAAACATTTGAAAATTCCAACCACCTAGCCGAAATTACTCGCCGGGGCAAGTCACTGTTGTTTATCAAAAAATCCTCTCATGTTCAAAGCTAAATAGCCTGCCAATATTTCAAAAATGTGGATAGCCGCCACCTAGCTTGAAAGGAGTATTTTTTGTTGCCAGAAAAAATGGATTCGAAAAAGGTGGCCGGAATAAAATTCCGGTGAGTCACAAAATAATATCACCGGTGGAAGGTGAAGGGAAGGTGACCACTCTTGTCCTTTACAATTAATATTACTGGGAATGGCACAGGGCAAGTGGAAGAAGAAAAGCATGGCTTCTCTTACACACTTACACACAGTCAGGCTAAAGCTATTACTTAGTTGGAAAAAGTCAACAAAAGTGGCATATGTCGACACATTTTGAGTGGCTGAGAAATGGGCAGAGCAAAAGGACAGCCCACGTGACAACCTAATTACACGTTTGGGCTCCACCATGTCAGACAAAATCGGGAGGCAGGAGAGCAGCTCGTCAGCTCGTAGCTCGTCAGCTCTGCTGACCGCATCCTTGCTCGTCTGCTCGTAGCTCGTCAGCTCGGCTGCCCGCATCCTTGCTCGTCAGCTCGACTGACGATGCTTCGTCTGCTCGTAGCTCGTTAGCTTGGCTGACCGCATTCTTGGTCGTCTGCTCGTAGCTCGTCTGACCGCATCCTTGCTCGTCTGCTCGTAGCTCATCAGCTCGGCTGACGGCATCCTTCGTCTGCTCGTAGCTCGTCAGCTCGGCTGACCGCATCCTTGCTCGTCAGCTCTGCTGACGATCCTTCGTCTGCTCGTAGCTCGTCAGCTCGACTGACCGCATTCTTGGTCGTCTGCTCGTAGCTCGTCTGCTCGGCTGACCGCATCCTTGCTCGTCTGCTCGTAGCTCATCAGCTCGGCTGACCGCATCCTTCGTCTGCTCGTAGCTCGGCTGACCGCATCCTTGCTCGTCTGCTCGTAGCTCGGGCTGACCGCATCCTTGCTCGTCTGCTCGTAGCTCGTCAGCTCGGCTGACCGCATCCTTCGTCTGCTCGTAGCTCGTCAGCTCGGCTGACCGCATCCTTGCTCGTAGCTCTTCAGCTCGGCTGAACGCATCCTTGCTCGTCTACTCGTAGCTCGTCAGCTCGGCTAACCGCATCCTTGCTCGTCTGCTCGTAGCTCGTCTGACCGCATCCTTGCTCGTAGCTCGTCAGCTCAGCCCGTAGCTCGGCATCCAGCATCCTTGCTCTTTGCCCGCAGCTCGTCAGCTCGGCAGCCCGCACAGTCTTTGCCCGGCATCCGGCAGCTCGCAGTTCGCCCTCCGTACATCAACAAAGGAGAGTGGCCAAGATAAAAGCAGCATGTCGCTGCCACTTTCTCCACCCTCTCCGTTGACTCAAATCCTGACCGCAGATAGAGCACCACCTACCACGAGACCGTAGCTCGTCAGCCCGCATCCTTGCTCGGCAGCCCGCAGCTCGGAAGCCCGTAGCTCGTCAGCTAGGCAGCCCCGTAGCTCGTCAGCTAGGCAGCCCCGTAGCTCGTCAGCTCGGCTGCCCGCCAAAAAAAGAAAAAAAAAGTATTTTCCCTCCGCCAAAGATCCGTCTGTGCAAATAAAGAAGCATGTTCGTGATCCGGCGAACGATTCCTTGGCCGCAATCCGTTGACCGCGGTCAACCTTCCTTGGTCGCATTTCGTTGCTCGTGCTCGCATGCCGCAGCCCATGCTCGAATTCCGAGGCTCGTGTTCGCAGTCAACAGCCCATGCTCGAATTTCGAGGCTCGTGCTCGCCATCCGCAACCCACTAGCAAGCTCCAAAACTTCGACCAGCAAACAAAGCAGATAAACCCCATCATCCGGAATCTCTAAAGCTAGGAGCCCCCAGTTCGTGCAACCTGCTACCTAAGCAAAACTCATGGATTGGAGAGGGTTAAAACCCAAAATGGTGCCAATCCATAGTTATTCCCATGGCCAAATGCCAAAGTGGATGCCCGCAAGCGGATGCCAGTGAGTAAAAGGGCCAACATATGAGCCCCTACCCGCTGATGCGCAAAGATCCTTTAAGATCCGCACGCCTATGACAATGACCTTTGTACACATATAGCATATATGTGTACAAAGGTCATTGCCCGTACACGATCGCGAACAAGACACCCTGTCCTGTTCGTGTGAACCACCATAAATAAGTGGGTATAGATGCAAGTGGGGACAAAGGCCAAAGTTCGGACCCACTTATGCGCGAAGGCCTTAGGTGGCCGTTACTCGCATGCCTGTATGTACAAAGGCCAACACATGAGCCCGTTACATGATCGCCACAAGACTCTCACAAAAACCTCAAGAGGTTTTGAATAAGGAGTCAAACCGCGTGAACCACCAATTGTGGATACAGATGCCGGCAAGCTCAAGAATCAGCCGTTGCGCGGACTATTGCCTCACGACCACAATCTGCTAGCCCTTACGCCACAGATTTTTAATCTAAATAAGCGTAAGCGGGGGGAGTGATCAAAAAAGTCGTGGCAAACTAGACGACGTGGGGTTAAAACCTCGAAGTGAGTAAAAGCCACAACAACTAAGATCATAGCAGACGAGCGAATTCCCATACAAAACTTAACTATTATTTACAAGATCCAATCATAAGCCTACGGGCAAGATCCAATAAGCCTATGGGCAAAGATTCAATCATAAGCCTACGGGCAAAGATCCAATAAGCCTACGGGCAAAGATCCAACCATAAGCCTACGGACAAATATCCAATAAGCCTACGGGCAAAGATCCAACCATAAGCCTACGAGCAAAAATCCTATAAGCCTACAGGCAAAGATCAAACAACAAACAAATATCAAAGCCAGATATCCTCATAGAAAAATTCAATAAAGCCGGCGGGCTAATAAATATTTACGCGCCTATAAGCCTTCGGGCAAATACGTTTGAAACTACATGCAGGTTTATGCATATTTGGAGTTCAACAACCAGCTCGGGGGGCTCGTTCATTCTTATTATTGGATTATTCATCCACGGGCTACGTGCCCGCTTTATCTACTCTCGGGAATCTCCGAGTTGTATGTCCAGCTACCTGCAGGATCTATGCTTATTTTCTGGTGCTCTCCGGCCTATATCTGGGAATCTCCGACCATCTTTGGCCTTTATCGGCAGATCGCTGCCTCCAGCCCCCAGGCTCCAAGTCCTCCGAGACTCCAGCCCCCAGGCTCCAAGTCTCTGTGACTCCTAGTCTCCGTGACTCCTAGATCTAAGCTTCGGTTCCAAAAGAGGTGGCCGAGAGAAAGCAGCTTGTCGCTGCCACCTTCTCTCCCCTCTTCGACGAACACGGGGGCTAGTGACCGCAGATCCAGACCGCAGTCCGACCAGATCGTGCCCGCACGTCCCCAGTCTCCGTGACCGAGATAAAAGCAGCACCTGGCTACCACCTTCTCTCCCTAGACTCCAATCTCCCAGGCTCCAGCCTCCAGGATTCAAGCCAATCTTGCGAGTTCCGAGCTCCGGTCATAAATATATACTCAAGCCAGCCTCTACCAAAATCGTACTCCTCGCTCCGACCATAAATAATCATCACTTGGAGTAAGGGGCTAGTGATGAGCCCTGACTTTTATATATATTTATACATACACAAATACACGGTCCCATACAGCCAAATATATTACATATATCCATATACCAAATATATACATTGGGACCCCTCATAAAGTGCCACATATGCACTCTCTCACCCTATATATACTATAACCCTCCAAGGCAAAAGGTAAGCTCTCATTCCCTCACACACACACACTTTCTCTCTCTCTCTAGAGAGCTTCCATATACAGTTTATACACAAAACATATGCTGATTCTTGCGCCCGAGGGTTATAGCGGGGCAACCCCCCGCACCCCTAACGGTGTTGTTTTGCAGATATCGCCCGAGGTGCAATGACGTTCCTGCAACCTTTTCCACCCCGAAGGGCTGATTTTTATGGCGTCATCAAATACTTTATGATCAATGATTACTTATTTATAATCATTTTCTTTCCCCTCTTTTTGACTGTTAATTTCTGTTTCATTTGATTCCTGCAGGACTTAAAGCAGAAAGAAAGAGAGCTGAGAGCTAAGGAGATTGAATTGAACAAGAGGGAAGAGGTATTTAACTCTTCAGAAAGGTTAGCTAGCAACTCTTGCATCATTTTAATCAGATATATGGTCCAATTTTTTCTTATTTTTCGTATATATATTTTGTTTAGAAATTAGAATGAGAAAAAGGGCAATATTTTTCTTATATCATATCATTACAAACAACTGTTATGATAGTGATTTCAATATTTATCTATGCACAATTTTTCCCACGTTAAAGGAATTGGTGGGATTGTTTATGATTTATTGGTCATGATTATTTAGCTAAATATAAAAAAAAAATTGACAGCTTCGGATCGGATCGGACACCTTCGGATCGATCGGGTTCGGTAAAGGATTTATAGTGTTCGGATCGGAACATATCAGACCCGAACCCGACCCGTTGCCATCCTTAAGCATATTCATCTAACATTCACTAGTCCTAGTTGCATTTATATATTCTTGCATTAGATGAACGGAAGAGCAACTCAACCATAAGAATCTGTAATCAGTTAAAGTTGCAAACAAAGTGACAGGCTTGTTTGGCATTCAGAACATACCTGACTTGTTGCAAAAACAGGAAACCAGCCTTCTACCACAAGACACTTTGTCACATCCAAGCTGAGCATGTTTAGAGTATGATATATGGATTACTCCTTGAACTTCACATGTTAAAAACAAGTAAATGAACTGATGAAATTTCAATGATAAAATTCTACGCACGAGCAAAACGTATACCACCGCCAACAAAACGACATGTAAAGATGAAAGAATGTATCTAAAGCATTAGATCAACAGCAAATTCTTAGCAAAACAAAACTTAACTAACCAGCACTGTGCAGCAATTTTTTCATTCTTCTAATTTTTGTCGGTGGAGTCTGTAGTTGAGTAACTTCAGTCCCTGAAAGTATATGGAGATAGTGAAGAACCTAATCCAATCACGCAAATAACAAGACCAGAATCAAGAAATAGTGAATGTTCCACCTAGTGGCAGATCTAGAAATTTTCTTTCGTGTGGGCCAAATTTTAAGAACATTCAAAAAAATAATCACTTCCTCTGTCTCATAATGAATGTCGCATTTGACTTGCAACCATGTATTTTTCTTAAACATAACACTTATTTTGGGATTTACAAAAAAAATATTGAGTTTAAGAGGTGACTGCAATCAATACTTAGGTCCAGGAATGTAGCTGTGATGCCATATAAACTAATAACTATCAATTCATGCTTGCATGAAAATGAATGGAAATTTATCATAACTACAAGCTGTGATCTTGGGGGTGATAAGATATTATTTTCCTTCTGCTGTACCATTCTTTTAAAGTACAATTGGCTGAGCCCAAGTAATGAGGAAAATATAAGTTTAAGTAAGTAGCTTCAATTCCTGAAAGTATATGGAGATGAGTGAAGAATCAAATTCAATTATGCAACAAATCGAGCAGTAGTGAACTTTCCACCTAAAATGGTTGATGCATAGTGCAATAAGCTTTTGTTTCAATCTCTGGAGCAATAAATGCACATAACTCCCTCCTCAAAAACATATTCCCACTTTCCTTTTTGGTGTGTCAAATACATACTCCCTCCGTCCCTAAATGTTTGTCCGATTTGACTTTTCAAACATTTTAATTTAGTGATTTTGAAGCTTTAATTTTGGTTATTTTTACGAACGCTTTGAAAATTATTGATAATATACACCGCCGTTATATAATACTCCGTCCCTAAATGTTACAAGTTTTGAAAATTTAGTGATTTTGAAGCTTTAATTTTGAAAATGAGACTAACTTTTTGGGACAAAGGAAAAGGAGAAATGGAACAAACATTTAGGGACGGAGGGAGTAATCAAATTTCTACGAAAGGCTAATTTTAGGGTAATATCAAGTAGGTAATTTGACAATAAAAAGGAATGACAGTTCCATGACGATTTAGGGACGACCGCTCAGAAAGCTAGCATAAAAGTGGGAAAACATACTCGTGGTCGTGTAGGATGCTTGCTGAAACGAATTTTCATCTGTCTTTACAGTGCCACTTCTCATTTTTTTATAAATCCATCTATTACAAAATTAAGATCTAAGTCAATACATATGATGAACTCACTTTTTGCTTGTGACCCTGTTAGTGATTCAAAACCTTATACTAAGACCAAATCACGAGCCAAAGGACCAAAGCCTATACTTTTCTCAAGTGTTACATATTTAGCCCATCAATATAATACGCAGGCTTTAGTAACCCAAGCATAAATCCTTCATCAGTACCAAAAAAAATTGACAGCACTGATTTCCTCCTTCAAATATAAAGTTAATTTGCAGCAAAATAAATCACAACTGAAGTAGGTACAAGTAATATCAAGTAAATAATAACAATGTTACCTTAAAAGTCATATTAGGAGCCAAAAAGTGAACCATTATATCGAGCACAAATCAAATAACATTCTCACTTTATATTCAAAAGCTTCTTGTCAATAAGCATACCTGTGTGATCATTTCATGCTGCTTGCCTATGCCATCTGTAAGTGGATAACAATTTACTGCAAATGCATCACAGATTTTCAAGATCTTGCTCTTTGCCCTTTCACCGGAATACAAAATTACGATTACATTTTTTTCAACCTGAAAGTAGAATCGACCAAATTCTTGCATGATGAAATAAAAGCATCAGACCACTACTGATGATGTATATTAAGAAAATGAAATGGAGAGGGTACAAACACACATGGTTTTCTCATAGGTATGCAGGTGCAAGCTGTTTGATAAAACGATCTTTTTATTTGGACAAAAGGGAAGAAGAAGAAGTCCTGACACAAAATTGCACCATCATACACATAAGATCAACTTCATAAACAACACCAAAACAGGAATTTTCAGAGTTACCTTCTCTTCGGACACAGGATCTTCAACAACAGCTTGCCTCAGAAACACAATACACCTGGTTGCACGAAATATGATACTCTCGAAAGCTAATGATTTTTCTCTTGACAAATCCCAGCTTAACTTGCTTCGACGGATCAATTGTCATTTCCTATAAAGAAAACCTTAATAGGTTATGCTCTATTATTGAATACTTGTTCCCATAATAGAGGACTGTCCATGGATTCTCACCAACACAATGTTTTTCAAGTTCCTTCTGCTGAGCTGCAGCACTTCTTTGAGCAGAAAAGAAAAATTCGCCAGCCTGCAATCCAAAAGCCACCATAAGACAATCAAGCTATATAAATATCATTAGAGTAATAAACATTTAGGTGACACACTCTTATAATGTAGCTCCGTATAATTTGTGACGAAAATCACAATCACCTTCTGCGAAACAAGCTTATATTCTAGCAATTGTTATGAGCACGTTGTAGCTTTTTAGAATTTAATTCATCTCTATCAGCCCCGCTTCAAGTTCACCAAATCTCACCTATTAATATAACCTCAAGAATACTATTGCGAAATAATAATTAAAGATAACGTCTAGTAATTGACTCAAACTTACTTACCTCTATGTCGTCTAGATTGATATCTGATTACGAATTAAGAGAAAATGATAATTATAAAAAGAACTGTAGGGACCGCGACCATCCCCACCTCTCCACATTAGTATGATATTGTCCGCTTTGGGCTCAGCCCGCACGGATTTGCTCTTGGGAACTTCCCAAAAGGCCTCATACTAATGAAGTGGGTGTGTGCTCTTATAAACCTGACAATACTTTGTTCAATTGTCGATGTGGGATTGAGTTTGCACCACAACAATCCTCCCCTCAAACCAAGACCATCCGCAAAGTCACACAAGAGGGAATCCCACCACCACTATAATCGCACACACACGGTCCACCCAGGCCGGAACATCCGAACCATGGCTCTGATACCAGTTTTTGGGACCGCGACCATCCCCACCTCTCCACATTAGTATGATATTGTCCGCTTTGGGCTCAGCCCGCACGGATTTGCTCTTGGGAACTTCCCAAAAGGCCTCATACTAATGAAGTGGGTGTGTGCTCTTATAAACCTGACAATACTTTGTTCAATTGTCGATGTGGGATTGAGTTTGCACCACAACAAGAACATCATTGGCAATCACATAAACCATAAAAGTAAAGCATACACATAAGATCAACTTCATAAACAACACCAAAACAGGAATTTTCAGAGTTACCTTCTCTTCGGGCACAGGATCTTCAACAACAGCTTGCCTCAGAAACACAATATACACCTGGTTGCACGAAATATGATACTCTCGAAAGCTAATGATTTTTCTCTTGACAAATCCCAGCTTAACTTGCTTCGACGGATCAATTGTCATTTCCCATAAAGAAAACCCTAATAGGTTATGCTCTATAATTGAATACTTGTTCCCATAATAGAGGACTGTCCATGGATTCTCACCAACACAATGTTTTTCAAGTTCCTTCTGCTGAGCTGCAGCACTTCTTTGAGCAGTAGAGAAAAATTCGTCAGCCTGCAATCCAAAAGCCACCATAAGACAATCAAGCTATATAAATATCATTAGAGTAATAAACATTTAGCTGACACACACTCTTATAATGTAGCTCCGTATAATTTGTGACGAAAATCACAATCACCTTCTGCGAAACAAGCTTATATTCTAGCAATTGTTATGAGCACGTTGTAGCTTTTTAGAATTTAATTCATCTCTATCAGCCCCGCTTCAAGTTCACCAAATCTCACCTATTAATATAACCTCAAGAATACTATTGAGAAATTATAATTAAAGATAACGTCTAGTAATTGACTCAAACTTACCTCTATGTCGTCTAGATTGATATCTGTACCCATTGTATACCTTGCTGAGGATGCGAACCCTGCCTTCTTCATTTGTTCTCTGAAAACTGCAGCTCGCATGCCAGTTCCCCACTATGAATTTAGGTCTCGTAACACTAAATGCCAAATGCAAAACTAAAATGGAGATACACAAGAACTTTACTGATGAACATAGTGAAATCTTATGAACACCAAAAGTAAACCAGGCAAATTTAACATACAGCCTTCACATGCAAACAACAGATGCGCTGCATTAAACTAATCCTAGCCCAAAATATAAAGCTGCTGCTATGCAATATCATAACTACATTTAAGGAATTCGCTTAAAAGTATAGTATGTGAACAATTCCAACAAGTGCTTGAGATAAAATAGGAAATAGAAGATTCCTGACTAACAGAAATTAGAGAGTCCATTAGAGGAATTCGCTTAAAAGCATAGAATTACAAGGGCAAAAAGAACTGAATTTTTAGACTTTAACTTACCTCAAGGTCGTCTAGATTGATACTGTACCCATTTTATATCTCTGAGGATGAGACCCTGCCTTCTTCATTTTTTCTTTAAAAAGCCACAGCTAGCGTGCCATCCCCCCCCCCCCGATAAGTGGCTATTTTATAGTCATTTATAGCACTATTATTGTATCATTTACTTAGTAATTATTAACATTTAGTCTTAATTTAGCTTCTTTTATTGTATATATAGGATTTTATGCTTATAGGTGTGTTTTGTATACTTATACAGGTTTTAGGGTCATTTCTATGGAATATAAGGAGTTTATGGATCAAGGCAAGGAAGGACAACTTCAAAATGATCATCCAGGCCAAAATCAAGCTGGAGCGGCCGTGCTCTATGAAGAGGAGCGGCCGTGCAAATGTCCTCAGCTAGGCCAAAATGGCCTCAAATCAGTGGAGTGGCCGAGTCCTCAAAACTGGAGTGGCCGAGCCAAACCAGGCCAGAGCGGCCGTGCATGTATTCTTGGAGCGGCCGTGCATGTTGGCCAGTTCAAATTCCAAATTGGCGCCAAGGCTGGAGCGGCCGTGCAAGTTTATAGAGCACGGCCGTGCACTTGCTGTTGCAGTCATGGAAAGACACCTTTTGAAGATGGTTGTTTGAAGAAACACACCCCTAGCCTAGGATGCCTATTTAAAAGCCCATTTGTATCAGTCAAAAACATCCGAAAATGATCAGAAACACATCCAGGAGGATCAGATCATACTTAGAATAGATAGCAAATATACTCTAGCAACATTATACACAATATTCAAAGTGTATCAATTATTAGTGACAAGTTATTGTACATCTTTGAAGATTATGAATGCAATTCAAGATTTCTTTCAAGCCTTTGTTTCTTCTGCAATTATGGGAATAAGTATTTCTTTCCTTATACATCTTTACTTCTTGTTCTTTTATTATGTTCAAACGCTTGTGAGTAATCCTCCATTTCTCGGAGTTGGAAACTCGATGATTTATAATTCATGCTTCCTCTTCATGTCAATTCAATTCTCTTCTTATTAATATTAATACTTACAAATAGGGAGACGTTCTTAATTGTATAGCCTTAGTTGATCAAGTGAAAAATAATGATTAGCGGAATCCTAAGAATTGAACTAGGTCAATAATCACAAAGCGTAGTTTAAAGACCTAGGGATGATCCTTTAGTGAAGAATACGTGAGTATAACTTGGACTTAACGGATTTTGGTTAATACGGAACCCTCGAGAGGTGAACCGGGTTACTCGTGTGACGGACGAGAATGCCTATAAACAGACCCTCAAGAGATAGGCCGTGTTGGTCTTAAAATACATGTGCTAGGCCTTCACCCATGAGTAGTTAGCACAACTTAGCGTATTATCCTTGATTTCTGAAAATATGAAGTTCTTAAAAGTAGCCAGTTAAACACTTACAACCACAAGCAACCGAAGTAAAATTGTCATGCCAAGCTCTTCGTATGAAAATATGAAGTTCTTAAATGTTTGTGTATGACCTTTTCAAAGATTAAAGGGTGCAATGAACTATATAAGAGAAATCGGCAGGCATGTTAGCATCGTAAAAGGAACAGACGGAATTTCAATGGGAAAATTCAAACAAAAAGGCATGCAAAGATGAAAGAATAAATTTAAAGCATTAGATCAACAGAAAATGCATAAAGATCAAGAAAAAAAACTCAAACCAACCAGATAATAACATTCTCGAATTGATCACCGAATAGTTTGTACCAGACTGCCCCAGTGAAGTAGCCCAACCTCTATAGAGGTTTTCAGCTCTGAATGTTTTCCAAATGTGCAGAAGTCAATATAATGGATTATGCACGCCAACTGTTCGACCAAATTCCGACCCAACTATGCACCATGGAATGGAATGCAATGTTAATCAAAGTGTACATTAACAACAAGTTATGCAAAGGAAACAATTCGTTGCTCCGTCTAATGGTTAGAATGGACTTGAAAATTGATATACTTTAAGAGAGAGAGAGAGAGTAGAGAAAACCTTGATCGAACTCCGCTTTTTGGTGCTGTCGGTGCCGTTCAAATTCGATTCACCATAGCCGTGGAAGAAAACTCAACAAGAACAGAAGAGAAAGGAAGAGAGAGGAGCGAGAGAGCACGAATTGAGCGTGGGAATTAAGCAAGTTCTATTTATCTGCTGTAATCCTACCGTTGGCAAACCCTTCTAACGGTCAATAATTTGACGGATTCAATGGAATGCTTCTCTAATATATTTTCCAATTTATATTACTTCCTCGGTCCCGCGTCCCAACTTTCCTTTTTGGCTATCCCATTTAAAATGTCCTAACCCAAAAAATGAAGAATTTTTATTACTTTTTTATTTGTGGAACCCACTTATCATACTCACAATACATACTACTAACTATTCTCTAGCTCACTTTTCCTTTCCTACGTCACTTTTCATACTCACAACATTTATTTCACTATACTCCCTCCGTCCCATAGAACATTACCCCTTTTGCTATTTTGAGCGTCCCTCTTTAAAGTCCCACTTTCCTAAAAAGGAAACCTTAAATCACTATTCTCTCCACTCATTCTCTCTCCTACATTATTTTAATACTCACAACACCATTATAATTTACTATTCTCTCCACTCATTCTCTCTCCTCCCACTCACAACATCTACTTTAATAACATTATTCCTTATTTTCCGTTCTCAATAGTAAACGGGCAATGTTCTATGGGACGGAGGGAGTATATTTTTTCTCTTTCCTACATCACTTTCCTTAATTCTCGTACATACATGGGCCATTTTAAGACATTTCGGGCGGGACGGAGGGAGTATTATTTTATTGGAGGGGTACTTATCCACTACATAGTCTAATTTATTATTATTTTTCGGTGAGTTGGATCATTTACTTAACACAAATTTTCTTAGGAAAATTTCGAAATCTTGAAAAATATCAGGTTTTTTTTTAAGATTTTGAAAACAGCTGTTTTGAAAATGCATTGTGGAATTTTTGTAAATAAGTAAAAAAAAAATTTAAACACGCAGTGATATTTTTGTAAATAAATGAAACTTATTAAAACATATTGACACTTATTTACACTACTTGCGACTGCACTTTTCAACACTATAACTAGCAATTTTTAATACTATCATTGACACTTTTTAACACTACAACTGACACTCATTAAGATATACACCGACACTCTTTAACACACACATTGACACTATTAAACACTCACAATGGTACTCTTTAAAACACAAGTTTTCAAAGTGTCAGTTCTAACATTATAAAGTATTAGTGATAAAGTTACAAAGTGTCAATTTAAATGGGGCAAATTGCATTTTAGTTACCTGAGTTTGTCGAGATGTTTCAATTGGTTATCGAATTTGCATTTGTAGCAAGTTGGTTATTGAGTTTGTCATTTTGTTGCAATTGGGTATATTTTTGGATGGCCTGTTAGAAAACTAACGAAAAACATAACATTTAAGTTACTTGAGGGTATTATGGTCATTCTCAATGGAATTTGCATATATAAAAAGACCAAAATACCCCCTTCAAGTATATTTTTAAATTTACCCCCTTCTCTTAATAAATATATTTCTCAATAATTTATGTCAAAATCTCAAAAAAAAAAAAAAAAAAAAACAGAAAACGGATGAGCCGCCGCCACCATCTGCACAACCACCGTGCCACCACCATCTCACCACCCCCAATCATCACCATCATCCTTCAACTACAAACACCACAAACCACCCACTGCCTAAACACGAGCTTTCCACCGTTATTAAGCACCATTCCATCATCAAATTTGAAAAGAATCCAAAATTTTCATGGTTTAAAGGGGAAGTAATTTAGAGAGATAAAGTAGAGAGAGAGAGATGAAGAGGGGAGATGGTTACAGGAATAGGAGGAGACATTCGTCGAATTAGAGGGAGATGGTCGTCGGAGTTGGGGAGTAAGAGAGCGACGGTCGCCGGAGACGGAGGTGTTCGTCGGACAAAGAGGTTGCCGGATTAGTGGGGTCGCCGATGGGAGAATGGGCGGAGGTGAGAAAGGAGAGGACGGTCGGAGCAGATCTGTAGGAATGGAGGCGGAGGTGTTCGTCGGAGGTGGTCGACGGAGGTCGACAGAGGTCAATAGGTAGAGAGAGTAAGGAGAGAGAGTGTGTATGTGTGTGTGTGAGACAGAGAGAAAGAGAGTATGCCTGGGATGGAGATGGTCGTCGGAGTAGGGGGGAGATGGACACCGGAGTAGGGTGAGGGAGACGGTCGCCGGAGTTGGGGGAAGGTAGAGAGACGGGGGGAGGGGAGTGTGTGTCTGTGCGTGTGGATATATATATATATATATATATATATATATATATATATATATATATATATATATATATATATATATATATATATATATATATATATATATATATATATATATATATATATATATATATATATATATATATATATATAATTTATTATTTTTCATAATAATTGTTATTTTTTTCATAAATGAATTTATTATTTTACATAATAATTGTTAATTTTTTTCATAAATGAATTTATTATTTTACATAATAATTGTTATTTTTTCCATAAATAAATTTATTATTTTACATAATATATACTCCCTCCGTCCCGGCCGACTTAGAATTTTTTGAAATGGCACAGGAATTAAGAAAAAGGAAAATGTTGGGAGTGTAATTTAAAAATAGGAGAGAGAATGAGTGGAGGGAATAGTAAATTATAATGGTGTTGTGAGTATTAAAATAATGTAGGAGAGAGAATGAGTGGAGAGAATAGTGATTTAAGGTTTCCATTTTGGGCCGTCCTAAGTCGGGTGGGACGCCCAAAATGGCAAAAAGTCCTAAGTCGTCCGGGACGGAGGGAGTATATATATATATATATATAATTTATTATTTTTCATAAGCCAAAAACTTGTAAAAAACGCGTTTTTTGTTAACTTAACAAAAAACGTGTTTTACTTCCTCAATAACAACACACAGAGTCTCTCTCTCCTCTCTCTCTCTATACGCAAAGGGTCTCCTCTCTCTCTCTATACGCAAAGGGAAGATCTCTGCGTCTTCTTCATCCTCACCGATCTCCCTCACCAAATCCATTACCGGTGACCTCTCCAATTTCCCCAATTGCAATCGCCCTCACCGTCTTCTCCTTCTCCGGCAACATCAGATCCTAGCCATTGAACCCCCGGCCATTTCTATAGAGAGCGAAACTTTTTAGAGCGAGATAGATTAATGTAAATGAATGGCATCGGCGGTCTTGTCCGGCAGCAATGAACGCTACTGGAGCGAGAACAACAATGCTGCTGCTGCTGCTTACATGAAGAATTACGGAAATTCCCCTGATTACGATCCTGATTTTTGCCGGCGACTCGTTCCCAACAACCCTAACCCGACGGAGAAGACAATTTTGGTTTTGCGATTTTGAATGCCAGGTTACGTGATTTTGAATGCCAGTCCAAGGTTTTTTGAATGCCAGTTCATTTAGAATTGAGTGCCAGTTAACGTATAATCAAGTGTCAGTTGGTGAATAATAGAGTGTCAGTTAATGTATAATAGAATGCCAGTAAGTGTGTAACTGAGTGTCAATGTATTTTTGAATGCCAGTTCTTGTAATTTTGAATACCAGTCCATGTTTTTTTGAATGCCAGTTCATGTTTTTTTGAATATCAGCAAAAATAATTATCAGTGTTTTTGAGTGCCAGTATATGCATTTTTGAGTGCCAGTAAATGTGTTTTCAAATGCCAGTGCTTGTATTTTTGAGAGCCAGCAAAAATATTAGTGTAACAAAGTGCCAGTGTTAGTGTAACAGAGTGCCAGTGTGAAGAGTGCCAGTTCATGTATATAAAAGTGCCCGTGTAAAAAGTGTCAGTTTCATGTTTATAAAATGCCAGTATGAAATCACTTGTCATTTGTAATATTAACACTGGCATTTATCATGGTTGTCAGTAATTGCAAAAATGCCACCGTTTATTTTGAACATGGTTGCCAGTAATTACAAAATTGCCACCGTTTATTTTGAACAGCTTTTGGAAAACACGTTTTTCCTTATCTTAAGAAAAAACTAGTTTTTTATAAGACCAACTCTTTTCATAATAATTGTTATTTTTTTCATAAATGAATTTATTATTTTACATAATAATTGCTAATTTTTTTCATAAATGAATTTATTATTTTACATATATATTTTTTCATAAATGAATTTATTATTTTACATAATAATTGTTATTTTACTTTTCATATTAATAATGCTTATATATTGAAAATATAATATTGAAGAAAATGATAAATTAAAGTTAATTAAAAATTTATTGAGAATGACCAAAATACCCCTAAGTAACTCAAATGTTATGTTTTTCGTTAGTTTTCTAACAGGCCATCCAAAAATATACCCAATTGCAACAAAATGACAAACTCAATAACCATGCTACAAATGCAAATTCGATAATCAATTGAAACATCTCGACAAACTCAGGTAACTAAAATGCAATTTGCCCATTTAAATGACTGACATGATAACATTATTATTGACACTTTATAATAGTAGCAAGCACTTACTATAAACTTGTTTTTCCAAATCATTTGGCAAAATGCATAAGATAACTCTAGGAAAAAATTATGCATACTTTAAAATTTAATCATCCACTACATTCATTAATATTTTCCTTCAAAAAAATACATCCATTAATATTTCATTACAAATTTATAAATTTTGTTAAAAAAAATTCCTTCAATCTCCAAAATAATTAATTTTAAACATGTTTAAGATGAATAAATTATTTATATGAAAAAAAAAACTTTAAAATGAATATGAAATTCTTGATGGAAAAACAAAAGTTTATTTATTTTTCACCCACACTTGGCATAATTACCGACTTATACAACAACTTACTACACCCTCTATTACACCAAATATAACGTACTATACATTAACCATATAATGAAATCGTACTTTTCTTGGAAATATTACAAATAATGCTACTCTGCAGCATTATTTGGTAAAAAAAAAAAAAGTACATTGCATTAATCTATGACTTTATATGCAAGAAATTAGATATTTTTATTCACCTAACTTTATTTCTATTTTTAAGTAGTGTATATACTGGCCTCAATAAGAGGAGGAGAAGATACTTCTACACTTTTAATTTTGGAAGAAATCTCTTACTGAAGTATGCCAATTTCCAATGGCTGTAATGTCCAATTTCATATTTATTGTAATATAAACCTAAACATGCGGGGGAGCTGAATTTATTATTATGCAGTCCGACTGTGCAATCCCAAATCCCCGAGAGCGAGAAGTAGGAAAGAACAGAAAAGAAAATCTACTTCTGTTTTATTAGCAGCAAGATTATAAGATTATAGTACAAACTAAATTACCAATTCAATTCAACTTGGATTGAATTCAATTAGCTCTTATGAAATTTCCATCACTATCAATATACTAACACCTAGATGTGTCAGTTAGCCTCAACATCATGGACATGTTCATCTTCAGGAGCATCAGCTACCCACCCCCCAAACTCAAAAGTCATATCCAAGAAATACAACAAAAACACCATTACAAAACAACAAATAAACATAGGGATTGGACCAAAAATCCACAAAAACAAAGGAAGCGAAAAGTAAAAAGCGCGCAATCCCAAAGACCAAAAATAGCTCCCTTTATTCACCGTCCTCCCCACATACGCCGGCGTGACCCATTGACTTTGACCATAATCTGATGAAAACTTCTTATAAGGTACGTTGATTAGTATGCTGGCATGGCTATAGTATCTAATTGACTGCACATTCAGCAAAAACGAAACCAAGAAACATACGAGTATTGAGAAGAACTTTATTGAGAAGCCGAGATCGCTGTGGTCCCCGTAAATGAAGCTTATAGAGTGGCCCCTACCGCCGCCAGTCATCAAGACTGCGATGAGAGAGCTAAGCATAATGGCCGTTGATGCTAAAAGGGTTGATGCCATTATGTTGTTTCTCAGTGTTTGTACTGCCAATACTCCATTCTTGGATGAATCCTATGCCCATGGAAATTTTGCATATGAGCATTTCATTGTAGGATTAGAACCTTTTATATACATATTACATATACATATCTACAAACAGACACACACATATATGCTGTGTTTAATGCATGTTGTGTGTGAGAAAGAGAGAGATGCAAATGCGAGAGCCTTTTTCTCACTTATTTTCCCTTTCATACTGTCACCCTGGGCCATCTGACACCGGCATAAATACTACTCTCTCTGTCCCTAAATGAATGGCGATTTTTTTTTCTTCAAATTTACTGATGATCAAGAGCAAATATGAAACATTTTTCGACATTTATTTAGGGACGATGGAGTAGTATATGATACATGCAATGCAATGTAAAACTGTGAACTTGATATCAACACAAATTTATTTGATATGAGTAATCTTTCAAATTTCAAGCCTATTTGAACAATTAACAAAATCCAAGCTTAATTGCCAGTCAACATTTTCAAAATCTTCGACTCCGTAACAAATTATTATTGACGCTTACTGATTGGTTCTTTCATTAATTAATGACGAAATTCATAAATAATTTGTCTCATACATATGCCAAGTCCTATCGACATCTCCTTCCAATATTGATGAATTACTATATACTAAAAAAAATACGAGAAAACCTAGTAAATGAAATTAACCTAAATTTATTGCTCAAAATACCTTGTTTGAATTTCATATATATCTTGATTGAACGGAAATGATATCCAATAGAGGTATATATATATATATATATATATATGTACTAATTAGTGTGGAAATACATGTAACAATTTAATTGAAAATGAAGAAAATGAAATGAATAATAATAATTAATGATAAATAAATAAATAAAAACCTCCATCATGGCGCGAACCCAGAACCGGCGATTGATGGCATTGACGCCGACGACGGTACGATTAGGGTGTTTAACGATCTGGAAGAGAAGCCATGTGTGATAAGCCACCATTATCAACAATCCCGACGGCACCAACAAATAATCGATATCTTGTTTCTCCATACCATCTACGGGTCGAGTAATTAATTTTTAATTTTTCCACACCAACACGATTATGTTTTTCGTGATTTTTTTTCTTTTTTGTTGATGTTATGAATTTGTTTAGTTCTGCTCCTTAATTACTCCTATAAATAGGGAAAAAGAGACGTACAAAAAAATAGAGAGAAAATGAACAAGACGTATGTATTTTTGCTTACAGTCCTACTAGTACTAGTTAATGGGAAAAAAAATGGATTTTTTTATTAATAATTATTACAAGACTGACAATTGAAAATATTTTCTATAGAGATCGAACTTCTAACTTTTTATATAGAAATAAGGGAGTCTGATTGGAAAGTTTTAAAAAGGTATTATAAAGATTGAGAAGTTTTTTCACATGTTTATTATTTTTATATACTGCATGCAGTATTATATTCACGTCAAAATCTTACAAAAAACATGTTTTTTCTTAAGTTTAGAAAAAACTGTAAGCTTTGATAAATATTGAAGAAGACATCTTAATTTCATTGATATTGTAAGGCCCTATTTATACATAACAAAAGAAAGTAAATAAGTTAATAACAAGAACTCTAATATGACAAGGATTCTAAAACAGACTTGTTGAAGAATTGCTGAATTATTAGGAAATCAAAGACTAAATCTAGGAGAATTATAGCTAGAGTTGGTTTAGGAAAAAATGACTAGAGTTGGTTTAGGAAACAAAAACTTATAATGCAATCTATGTAGAAGAAGGAGCCTATGAGGAAGTATAGTTAACATGCCCCCACAAGATGGACTGCCAAAGGGAAAGACCAATCTTGGACATAATATCTTGATAACGAGCTTGAGCAAGCGGTTTTATCAAAGCATCCGTCAATTGATCACCCCCTGAAATATGAGAAACCCGTAATTGTTGTGCTTGAACTTGTTCACGAACAAAGTGATAATCAAGTGCTAAGTGCTTCATCCTTAAATGAAATTTAGGATTGACAGCCACATAAGTAGCCCCTAGATTGTCGCAATAAATAACAGGAGATGATGATAACACAACATGAAGTTCACTAAGTAAATTTTGAAGCCATGAGACTTCTGTCGTTGCCGAGGCAACTGCTCTATACTCGGCCTCAGTAGTGGATCGAGCTAGGGTTTTCTGCTTACGAGAGCTCCATGAAAGCAAGTTTGAACCAAGGTATATACCAAATATCCTGTAGTGGAGATGTAATTGTCACTGTCCCCAGCCCAATCCGCATCAGTAAAGGCATGGAGTGTAGAGGGAGACTTGGAGCAAAGAAGTAGACCATGGGAGATTGTACCCACTAAGTAACGGAGAACTTTTTTCAAGGCGGCTCAATGAAGATCAGTAGGGTTTTGTATGAACTGTGATAGTCAATTAACATCAAACGAGACATCAACTCGCGTAAGAGAAAGATATTGAAGAGTGCCTACAATGTTTCGGTATTCAGTAGCATTAGAGATGGGTGTCCCTTTGTTAACAGAAAGCTTGAAATCCGGTGTCATGGATGTTGGTACATCTTTGGCATCCATCATCTTGGTACGAGCCAAGAGATCTTAGACATACTTATGTTGACCGAGAAATAATCCATGAGGATGAGGCACAACTTCCACCCCAAGAAAATAAGATAAATTACCAAGATCCTTGAGTGAAAACCTAGTGGAAAAAGTAGAGATAAAGTTGTCGAGCAGTGATGAATTGGACCCTGTAATTATAATATCATCGACATACACAAGTAAAAGAATAGTATCATGGGTGGAATGGGGTGAAAACAAGGAGGCATCGAAAACAATGTTTTTGAAGCCAAGAGATAAAAGATAGTGTTAAGTTCATTGTACCATGCCCGAGGGGCTTGCTTGAGACCGTAAAGTGCTTGACGCAATTTGCAAACATGGGACGGATGAGAAGTACTTACAAAACCCGGTGGTTGAGCCATAAATACATCTTCATTGAGAGTACCTGTAAGAATGCATTGTTGATGTCAACCTGTCGAAGGGGCCACTTGTTTGTAACTGCTAAGGAGAGAATGGTGCGAATTGTAGTTGGCTTTACAACAAGGCTAAAAGTTTCAGAGTAGTCTATGCCCGGTCGTTGATGAAATCCCTTGGCTACTAGACGAGCCTTATGCCTATCAATTGCCCCATCGAGGTTATATTTGGTGTGAAAGATCCACTAACACCTAATTAAATTATGAGACGAGGTGGGGGGAACAAGATCCCAAGTGTGGTTATTCATAAGAGCACTGTATTCCTTTTCCATGGCTTCTCGCCATACGGGTTGTTTCAAGGCTTGGGTGTAGGTGTTGGGCTCAAGACTTGGGCAGGATAGTGAGAGATGCAAGTTGAGTTTATTAATGGGTTTGAAAATATTATTCTGAGAGCAAGTAATAGGTTTATGGATATGTGGAGATGGAGAGGTGTCGGGAGAGGATGTGGGAACAAGAGAGTGTTCAGGTGAGGACTGAGTAGGTGCGGAAGCAGTAGAGAAAGGAGGGGAGTTTGGGGCTATAGGTGAGGGTGGTGTGGGAGAGGCTGCCGAGGCAGTAGCAGGTGGTTGAGGGACTGCCGAGGTAGTTGGGAGAGGGGTTGTCGAGGTAGTAGACAATGGAGGAAGTATGTTGAGAGTCATGTTGCACCAATCGGACAAGGAAAAAGACTGTGAGGGTGGGGAGGAGATTGTAGAGAAGGGAAACACAGAAACACATGTTCAACAAATTTGACATAGCGAGACACAACATTTTGAAAGTAGTAGGATCGAGACAGTAATATGCACTTTGAGTGGGTGAGTAGCCTATAAAGACACAAAGGGAAGATTTTGGATCAAGTTTGTTGTGTGTGTATGGACGGAGCCATGGATAGCATAGACATCCAAAACTACGTAGCTTAGAGTAGTTTGGTGTTTTGTCAAAGAGTTTGAAGAACGGAGATTGAATTTGAACTATAGGAGTTGGCATGCGATTAATGAGATAACATGCGGTGACAAAGGCATGAGTCCAAAATTTTCGAGGCATATGAGAATGGGTTAGAAGAGATAGCCCCGTTTCAACAATGTGGCGGTGGCGGCATTCAGATATCCCATTGTGTTCAGGTGTGTGTGGAGGAGATATGAGATGGTTGATACCAAAATATGTGAGAAGAGGACGAATACCAATATACTCCCCACCATTGTCACTAAAAATAGTAATGATGAATCGATTAAAGAAATTTTCCACAAGCTTTTTGAAATTGGTGAATATATGAGTGGCATCATTCTTGTGTTTAAGAGGATAAAGCCAAGTGTATCGAGTGAAGTGATCAACGAAAACAATGTAATATTTGTGACCATCATAAGATAATAGTAGAGACGTCCAAACATCACTATAAATCAAATCAAGAGGACCATTGGAAGAAAGAGAATTTTCATCAAAAGGTAATTTATGACTTTTATTACAATCACAAGCATTGCAATGAAAATTTGAGTCTCTAGGAATACCTAAATCAAATGAAGAACTAATAGTACGTAAAATCGAAACAGAAGGATGCCCTAATCTATGATGCCAGTTGACTGTGGAAGATGACGTTGTGACGTGAACCGTAGGGGATTTGGGAAACCATTCATAGACGCCAGAGTTAAGATTACCTTGAAGAAGAATGGTTTCCGTGCGAAGTTTCTTTACAACAAAGTAATTGGATGAGAAAGTGACAAAGGCATTATTATCAAGACACAACTTAGATATATATATATATATATATATATATATATATATATATATATATATATATATATATATATATATATATATATATATATATATATATATATATATATATTATGTTACGAGACACATGAGGGACATGAAGAATATCATTAAGAAGAAGGGGAGAGGAAGAAGTGAGAACAGAGGTGGAACCTATGTTGGAAATTGGAAGACCCGCCATCGCCAATGAGAAGTTCTTCAGTGCTATCATAAGGGGAATGGAGAGAGAGGTTATTAAGGTCATGAGTAACATGGTGAGTGGCACCACTGTCGAAGAGCCAAGCGGGTGTGGGTTGATTGGAGGTAGTGACAGAATAGGCGATGGGATAGGTGGGTTGCGGGACACGATTTTGAGGGCGAGGATTGGTGTTGTTTCTGGGATTGGAATTTGATGGGGGTGGGGTGGGGTTAGGGTTAAGGAAACTTAATTGAGGATAGATTTGGCGAAAGGTATGGCATTAATTGAAGAAGTGTCCATCTTTTCGACAGAACTGACAATGTCCTTTGTATGGAGCACACTGTGGTTGCGGATTGGTGTTAGGGGAATATGTCGAGTTGGAGTTGGGTGAATATTGTGTAGGGTTTGAGCGGTGGTTGAAGTTTCTGGGTGGATTGGGATTTCTGAATACATAGGCAACGGTGGCAGGAAAGGTAGTGGTTGTGTGGGATCGATTTTTGAGGTTTAACTCCTTGGTGAGATAGATGGTTGCTTCGCCAGCCATGGAAAAGAAAAAAAAATTGGTGATCTAAGCTCTGATACCATGTAAGTTTTGATAAATATTGAAGAAGATATCTTAATTTCATTGATATTGTAAGGCCCTATTTATACATAACAAAAGAAAGTAAATAAGGTAATAACAAGGACTCTAATATGACAAGGATTCTAAAACAGATTTGCTGAAGGATTGCTGAAGTATTAGAAAATCAAAGACTAAATCTAGGAGAATTATAGCTAGAGTTGGTTTAGTAAACAACGACTAGAGTTGGTTTAGGAAACAATAACTTGTAATGCAATCTATGTAGAAGAAGGAGTCTGTGAGGAAGTATCGTTAACAAAAATGTGTTTTGATTCCCCCGCTAGTGACAGTGTTAGAGTAACAAAGTGTCAGTGTAAAGAGTGTCAGTGCATGTATTATTAAGTGTCAGTGTAAAAAAGTGTTAGTGTAACAAATTGCCATTATAAAGAGTGTCAATTCATGTATTATTAAATGTCAGTGTTAGTTTAAAAAAGTTTCAGTGTTACTGTAACAAAGTGGCAATTTAAAGAGTGCCAGTACATGTATTATTAAGTGTCAGTATAAAAAAGTGTCAGTATTAGTGTTAAAAAGTGTCAGTGTTAGTGTTAAAAAGTGTTAGTGTAAATAAATGTCAGTGTGAATAGTTTCATTGTATGTATTATTAAGTGTCAGTATAAAAGATTGTCAGTGTAAGGTAAAAAAGTGTATGTGTTAGTATAAAAAAGTGTATGTGTAAAGAGTGTCACTGCACATATTATTAAGCACCAGTGTAAAAATGATTTTTCGTTAAATTTAGAAAAAAAACGCATTTTTTATAACACAAACTCTATATTCACATATGAACGAATATAATACTAAGACAGTGTTTCTCTAATAGTGAATGCAGTATTATATATTACTGTGCATGAGAATTTTTTGATCATTTCGATTTAATAAAAACTTGAGGAAAAGTGATTTATTACAAAAGCTCTCTAGAAATAATACCGAACCTCACTTGAATTAGAACTCTTTGCTAATTTGTTAATAAATAAATTATCTATCTACTTAGATTATAATTAAATATGATTGTTATGCAGTATTATATGATATTTTTTTTAACCTTTTTCTACTATCTACCAAATTAGCTTACATGTATTCATAGTATATTCATTATAAGAGAAGGAAGAGGTTTTCAATTTTCATACCTTCTAATTTTGCTAAAATACAATTCATATGATTCTGATTAATTGACAAAATCGGACTTAATATAAAACGTGTCAACATTGATGATGTCATATCGATGAATAGGGATAAAATAAAAATATTGGGTAAATTAACCGTAAAATCTTATGAAAGAAAAAAAATAATACAATCTCCTTTTCACAATAAGGTTTTTACTTTTCTTTTTTATTAGTTTCTGAATAAAAGAATTAGTTGTTTTATTTTTTTAAATGAACAATGCGACTCACTGCCTACACTTACCATAACAATCCACTTAATATTTTTTATCAATTTTTTCTCTCATATTTTAATTTTTATACTCACAGTATTTATCTTTTTTTAATTGCATGTGCAAAATAAAACTAAAAACTCTATTACAGAAGAGAGAAAGAGAGAGAGAGAGAGAGAGAGTTATACTTATTTTAATATTTACATTAAAAAAATAGAGCGTGAGATTGTAGAAGAAATGATTTTAATTGCTAGTACAACCTAATTGAAAAGCTCTACTCCCTCCATCCCGTTCGTTCAAAGAGACAAAGTTTTGATTTTGCACAGAAATTAAAAAAGTGATGTAGAAAAGAAAAAAAGTGTATAGCAAAATAAATGTTGTGGACATAAAAAGTGATGTAGGAAAGAGAAAGTGGATAGAAAATATTTAGTGGATAGTTATCGTGAGTTTGACAAGTGAATTCCACAAATAAAAAAAATAATAAAAAAAATTCATTTTTAAATTATGTCCTTTCAAACGAAATGTCCGAAAAGAAGATTTGTGTTTCTTCGAACGGGACGGAGGAAGTAAACAACAACCCCCACCCAAAGGGGGAAAGGTGAGAAAAAGTTGGGGGCATAAATGAGTTGATTCCCATGAATATAATGGTAAATGATGGCATCAACTTTCATGTGTCTGCCATCTTTTTAATACTACGGGGAATACCCACCACATTCATTACTTCTTTCTTCCCCAATTTCCCACCTCAATTTGCTTACTTCCTTTGTTTTAAATATTTTTTAAAATATTTTTAATAACATATATTAGTAAGAAATGCCCTTAATGATCTCATTATGTGAGTTAATGTTTGATGACACATGATTTAGTAAATTCTTAAAAAAAAAAAAAAAAAAAAAAAAAAAAAAAGAGTTCATTTGAAACAATTATTTAATTCAACAAATAAACAATTTTAGGATCCTTTTCTTCATTCAACAAATAAACAATTTTAGCATAATACATGCAGGAGTATTTATTGTATTGTATCCCTGTCTCACGGTGGACCTAAGACTATGTTTGTTTTGGCTTCCCAATACCAACTCATGAAATCATGAATAAAAGTAGAGGTATTCACGGTCGGGCTGAATTGGTTCGATTTTTTTATCAAAATTTTAAAAAATCAGAATCGAATCAATACTTCGATTTTGTATAAATTTAGAACCAAGACTATATCAATACATTATAAAACTGATCTCATTGGTCCGATCACAGTCCGATTCTATCAATTCTACAAATTACAATATACTATATTTTTTTAACAAAAACAAAACATACAACAATTAAATATTATTATCGGTTATGTAAAAAAAAAACTAAACAAAGTTGTCACAAATATTCAAATCAAAACATAGACCATTAAACGCACGGACAAAAAACTATTTCAAAGAAAATTAATATTTTAAGCAAAGTTAGCCATGTGAAAAAATATAGATGAAGATAAAAGTAATAATTAAGACAGTAATTTTCAATAAACTGACGAAAATGTTTATGAAATAATATTATAAATTTTGGAAAATTTCTTTGTACACAACATGAGACATTGATTGACCCTAACTTTTATTAATTGTTATCGCATAAGAGATAATCAATGGAAACAATAGATCAGAAGAAGTTAGTGACATCCTAGGGACAAATAAGATTAAATATATTTCAATAAATTTGTTGATATTATATAATTTATAAATACTATAATAGCAACATACACAATTGAATATGGCTAAACAGAGGCATTTTTAAAACAATGTGATTTATACTAACTTTCATTAATTGTCATTGCTTGATTCCTAAATTTGTTGGGTGCCCATATATACTTTTAGCACCAGCTCCACTAGTTGATAGTAACATAGATGTACGACTAATATCTTCAACACACGGGTCATCAACATTTTCTGAACTATCATCAGAAGCAATGCATAGTCTTGTAGAAGTCTGAAAGGGGTATCATTTTTCCTAAGTTCACTTGTAACCTTCACAGAACTGCCTCCTACTGCAACCAATGTATTAGACTGTTTCAAGTGTTTGTGGGGACTTGAACTAAATCTCTCAACATCACTATTAGAAGTGCATTCTATAACCATTTAATTGACCTTTGCTGACAACTTTTTGAAGTAATCTCCATCATTCTCCCATGTGGTATAATTTGGGGGGGGGGAAGATAGCTCATTTAGCGTGCAACAAATATACAAGTCACGTGGACAGATGTAAGTGAGACAATGAAACAAACATGACATTCTGGAACACAAATGATTTTACAATGATCTTGATAAAGCAAAGCCAAGAGTATCGGGAGCTACGATCAATTCTATAGGAGCAAAAAAAACAAATATATCATTTATCTTCAAATTGACATTTTAAGTCTCACCATTCAACATCATACATTAGTTATACTGTATCTATAATTAGGTGAAAGTTGAGAATGATCAAATCACACTGAAAATATTACTTTATATCTGAACTTAGAGCATCACTTTTATGGCTTTAGAGGATAAAAATAGTAGACATTTCTAAAATGCTAGATCAGTAGGGAAAGAAAGACCGATGAGAATATGGGTAACAAACAGTTTAATCAAAAATTCACCATAAATTTTCACTAATACAACTAAATCATAAGAGCGTCACTTCCGGTAAAATAATTATAGGAAGAGCCGAAAGAGCACAAATAAAGTAAGTCTAACCATTTCGCTCAGTAAAAGAATTATAGGAAGAGATGAAATAACAACAGCAACAATAACTTCCTAATACACCAGAAAGCCCCCATGGTGTCAATTAAATAATCATACATGAAACCTCAATCCTGATAAAGGAAGGTTACACTCATTTGCAAACTTTTGATACTGAAGAATTGGTACGACCGTAGAAATACAAGTGCATTATTCAAAGTCAATACATAGTCCAAGATACCCTCTGCATAAAGCTATTTCACAAAGGAATAGGTAGTCAAGTACCTCCAAATATACTGGATTCTTTAGTGTTGCACATGCAGACACTTCAGCGGCAACAGACATGTTATAAGGTTGCTTTGCCCTCCAGAGAAACTCAATAATGCTCAAAGGAAATGCTCTGTATCCGACCCTCAGCAGCCAACCCTGATTCGATGCTTATTTATCATCACATGAAAAAAAGAAAGAAAAAAAAAGAACACCGCACACTAAAATCTAGAGAGGAAATTATTAACTATATGCCCCGACACAATCCACGTAAACCAATTCGAAACCTGTTACACCATATCCCAGATAACAATTTCATCGGGTCGGGTGGGGGGGGAGACTCTCTATTCTCATATCTACCCTTAATTTTAAAATAAACTTTCGAAGACAAGCCACGTCCAATTGCAATACATTCAGCAAAGAAGAAGTTGAAATAGAATATAAGCATCAGAATTCAAATGTTAGTTATGGAACCTAATCCCCACTATATCAATTCAAAGGGCTGAATGAGAAAGAGGATCAACAGTGTACTACATACTTGTGACTCTGTGTCTTTCCCTTTTCATCATAACTAACTCTTAGAATTGTAAACAAAAGGGAAGAATGTGAACCTACCACCCCTTTTATTAAATGTCCGCAGGACAATTAGATTCTCATGCTCCTTTACCCTCCCCCCCCCCCATCTTTGATTCAATTCCCGAAAATTCAATGTACACTTCATCCAATACCACAAGAATAGGCTGATCGAGAATCTTCAATAGATCTTCATCATTGATTACACCGTCAAAGAATAGATAGCAATAAAAATTGTTATTGTTCAACTTTAAGGAACAACGTATCCCACCAATACAAAGTTTATGTAACTTCACCGGATAGGATACAAAACAAACTTCAATTTTTACTGCCAAAGTAAATAACTGGTTTTGCATCACACTTGCACCTATTCTCCCAATTAGATACAAACACCACCATCCTTCAACCCCAACCTCAAAAAATACCATACCCTCATTGCTTTTTCAAAAAATCACATGAAAAGAATCCCAAGCAAACGCATCTAAAGCTTAGGTCTGCAAGTGATTAAAAAAAAAAAAATCATAACATCAAATAAAAATAATAAAATATGTGAAATAAATCAAAAATTCTAAATAAGGTCAGCTTTCTATCAAAATCAGTTGTACCTTTTTTTATATTCTCTTTTTCCTTTATGGGCAGGTTTATCCTTTTTCTTCCGCTGGGCACTCACTTATATATATCTGCAAAATAAAATTATTATCAAACAACTTGAAAACATCAACTGCACATTGTTCTTCGTCAAACGGTTTCAAAACTTCAGAATTCAGTCTCCAACAGACACACTTGTGAATTTAGAATCAGGACATATTTTTTAAAAAATAAACACTTTAATATAATCAAGGCAAATAAATTTCCCAATGCAATAAAACTAAAAATGCATGGCCAAAGTAAAAGATTTGCACCGTGTATTAATAAACAGTTTCATGGCTTACCTTCTCCAATAGTAACACCAAATCCCGTCATTCCCATCATAATGCATTGGATTTCTAAATATCAGTACCGACACCATTGCTGCTGCTGCAGCTTTGGCATTCCCCAAAACCTGCAATTTCAAAGCACTCGTATGCTTTGTAATTATATAATTTGTCAGATTCATCAAATATGCCACTGTAGCATTCTTAACTCAACATAAATTCATCCGCTCTGATCTTCTCCAAACTCTTCCCAAGTACTTTCCGTTCTATATACAAACTGAAGGGCAATAAATCTAAATTCAATAAAAAACCTTTGACAACAGATTCCAGTGCCCTGTTAGTCACACAAAAAATCAATCAACCTATTCAGTTTTTTTTCAACTTGGAGTGATTCAAGACTCCTGATGTTAAAGTATTCACATTTGTAGCCAGGAATCTTTGTCTTTCTCCAACAAATCAATTTTTTCTTCTAAGCTCAACTGGGGAACAAAAAAAGGATTTGTTTTTATTATGTATCACTACGATAAAAACCCTCATCTCACAAGAAATTTGCTGATAAAACAAAAGAGAACCAAATGGAAGCACCATAACTTCAAACGATGGAGCTACGCATGCAAGTTAGTTGAGTCAATTCAAAAGAGTATGTTGAGCTTCAGTTGACCTTTATAGAAGTTATTAAATGTAGTAGTACCAAAGTCCACCAACTGCCTCAAGTAATGAATTCAAGCCATGAATTCAAGCCTTACCTCGAGTACAACATTCCAGTCTTGCTAATCTACTCGAACTCGAGTCAGTTTCAAGGTATTCTCAGTCAATATGCTCAAGCTTAGAGTAACAAAAACCAGTTTTGTCATGCTGGTACACTGAGACAAGTCCAGCGACTTACTTGGGTAAACTCAATCAGTTGATCAAGCCAAACAAACCCAAAGAAATCATCTCAAGTAGTACAAACCATTTAAGTAAATCAAGACATGTAGCAGAACTAACCAATTAAACTTACAGCCTCAGCTGGACTGGAACTAAAAGTTGTTAGAAGAACGAACAGATATTCTTGCCCTTTCTGCACTTGAATTGACTGCTTCATCCACCAACTGATCAATTCTTTTCTCATAGCTAACATGTGAAACAATATATTGGAACGCAAGTCGTGATAAAATTTCAAGGCACTTGGAATGACACATTTTGATAGGTGAAGTAAGATTGTGAAATCAAAGGGCTGGTCCCTAACTTTAACATGGCAATCATTCGCAATTACCTCTTTCTGAATTCACAAACTTTTTTCAGTCTGTAATAGCACAAGTGTTTTCTCTAGATCAGCCTGAAAAACCATAACCAAAGAAACATCATCCAAAGACCATTTTCCCTGAATAATAAAAAGGGCTAAAAAGAGGGCGAACCTTGGCGCAACGGTTAAGTTGCTCCTTTGGTGACCATAAGGTCACGGGTTCGAACCTTGGCGAACAGCCTCTTGACAATTGTCAGGGGAAGGCTCTAGCAAATGGTTCCCTCTCCCAACCCCCGCTTGGCGCACCGGGGTTTGCCCTTAATAAAAAGGGCTAAAAAATCAATAAGAATTTCAAAAAAGGGTTTTCAATTTCAAAGCCCTAAATTATAGGGTTAGAAATTTAGGGATTTGAGATTAGAATAAGAGGGAGAGATGATTAAGGGAGAGAAATAAGTACCTAAACTTGGTCTTAACAGCGCCGGACGTCAGACAGAGAGGGATAGCCAAGCTGCTCGCGAGCCTCGTCATCTCTGCCTTGTTCCAACATCAATCGGATGGCACTCGTTCTCGGCTACCAACAAAATTGGGTGGTTATTGCGATGAAATCTGAGGCGATGGAGAAGGATTCACCAACAATCACAAGGAGGAGGAAGAGCGGTAAGTTACGGTGGTTTACGGAATTGATAGAGAGGGAGAGAGTGCGTAGGGATGTGGGAGAGGAGGAGGCAAGGAAATGAAAATGGTGTGTTTAAAGAGAGAGAGAGAGAGAAAAAGGGCCAGGATGTTTTGGGGGAAGAGGGGGTTTGGATTTTTGACAGTGAAGTTGGATGAGGGAGCAGAGAGATCGAGAAGAAAAAGCTGAATACAAAAGGACTCTAGTTTATTTCGTACGTTGTGGGCAAGGGCAATTCGAGTATTTAGAAAGTAGTGAAGTTTGAGCGAAAAAACTGGTGCTTGCACTTGGCTCATTATATAGCTATAGATTATTCACTTGCAAACTTAACCAGAACATAGAAAAAAATTAAAAACTAAAAGCTATAGATTACAACATCAAGTCGACTGAAAATTGCCACGAGTGTCACATTCAACTAATTCAGTCACTTTCAAGTTTCAACTATAAAACACAATTGTACAAGAAAGATTACGATCAATATATAATACAAAACTGTTCAAATTTAGGAAACAAAAAAACTCCTCTGAAATATAAGTGTAAGTATATATATATATATATATATAATCGATCTGTTTCGATTCCGGTTAAATACCGTGTATATTTTTTTCAAAACCAGGTTCAGACCAAATAATCAGTTTCATAGAAATTTGGAATCAGAACTAGGTCAATACTATTGGTTCGGTCCGATTTTTATTGGCATGGTCCAGTTCTACGATCCGATCCGGTTACACTGATTTTGAGACAAATGGATGTCATTTTTTTAAGACAAATTTAATTCAAAATACATGTCATTTTGAGACTTATTTTTCTTAAAAGTCTTTAAATCCCAATTTTATCCTTTCATTGAAATTTATTCATTGCATTAATTATACTTTTTGAGTGAAATAATCCATGAGAGAGAAACAATTTTTAAAGATATTTTTTATAGTTTGTTTTTAAAGTTATAGTAATAATTGAAAACCTCCCAAACAATATCTTTTCGAACCAGAGGGACTCCCAAACAATATATATTTCGAACCAGAGGGAGTAACTTCCTTCCAATTTCAAATTCAAAATATGGAATTACGATTGCCAAACATATCATACTTCGCCCCTTTGTCCACATTTTAGGCACAAGATTTTGATCACGCCACGGGCCACTACAGGGGTGGGTAGCGAAGATGCATAAATATAAATGTTCTCATCATTGTCCTGTGGACCGGAATATCGGCATGAAGAGCAACGTAAAGGATGTGGGGTGGAGTTTCCCACGATAGCTCTCGGGTATGAGAACCAGAAAAGTGTATATAAGAGAAAACTGTATATGAGATATGAGAGAGATAGAGCTCAAGAGAGATCGTAATGTAGAGAGAGAGAGAGAGAGAGAGAGAGAGAGAGAGAGAGAGAGAGCAAGCATACCATTCACACTTGAGGAGAGGGTTATTTATAGGAGAGTGCATATTTGGCCTTTCGGGGATCCCACCTTTTCTATTTGGTACAAGTGTATAGGCATATGAGGGGTTAGGTCTCTTTTCAGATTTGAATAAATTTGTTCCTCTCATAACTATTATGCTTACACCTTTGATTATATTTCCAACTATTAACAAATCGCTGATTAAAATCTAGACATAAACTGCTGCAGATTTGCAGTACTTTGCCTTTCCAAGCATCAACATAGAGCCCATCAACGCTTAACCGTGATTCTGAGGCCAAGACATCTAAAATCCCCAAGGAAGCACAATATTGAAAGTAGAAGTTACATAGTGTTTCCTTCCAACCTTTGGGGATCAACTGATCAAGTAATTGACTTTTAAATACCAAACTTACCTCTATGTCGTCTAGACTGATATCTGTACCCATTGTATACCTTGCTGAGGATGCGAACCCTGCCTTCTTCATTTGTTCTCTGAAAACTGCAGCTCGAATGCCAGTTCCCCACCTTGAATTTAGGTCTCGTAACACTAAATGCCAAATGCAAAACTAAAATGGAGATGCACAAGAACTTTAATGATGAACATAGTGAAATCTTATGAACACCAAAAGTAAACCAGGCAAATTTAGCATACAGCCTTCACATGCCAACAACAGATGCGCTGCATTAAACTAATCCTAGCCCAAAATATAAAGCTGCTGCTATGCAATAATCATAACTACATTTAAGGAATTTGCTTAAAAGTATAGTATGTGAACAATTCCTACAAGTGCTTGAGATAAAATAGGAAATAGAAGATTTCTGACTAACAGAAATTAGAGAGTCCATTAGAGGAATTCGCTTAAAAGCATAGAATTACAAGTGCAAAAAGAACTGAATTTTTGGACTTTAACTTACCTCAAGGTCGTCTAGATTGATACTGTACCCATTTTATACCTCTGAGGATGAGAACCCTGCCTTCTTCATTTTTTCTTTAAAAAGCCACAGCTTGCGTGCCACCCCCCCCCCCTCAAATTCAAGTACTAAGGTTCTCCAGAACTTTTGATGCCCCATTACTGGAGGAACCAACTGAAGATATAGAGCTTTCTCGGTGACATAGGAAAGGGGTAATTGCAACTCAAAAGCTGATTTTAGAGAAGGGATTGTTCGGGAAGGTCGCTATAGAGCTTTCTGGGTGACATAAGAAAGGGGTAATTGCACCTCAAAAGCTGATGATAGAGAAAAAGATTGCCCGGAAGGTCGCTATCTCCAAGCCAAGATTTCCTCAGAGTGCAGATGGACAAGAGAATTAATTGTTGAAGTACTAAACATAAAAATGAAATAAACAAATAAATAAAAAATGCAATAACAACAAAATAGAATTTATAATACAATATTTTACATGTAAAGAGCACATACTCCTAATATAAATTTCGAACCACAGTTGTTTAGTTGAACGGGTACAAACTAACCAACATAATTAGAACACACCTGAGCAGCATGTGTCCTCATGAAAGGGTCCCCTTTTCTGTGTTGAGCTGTAAACAAAAGAGACAAGCCAATCACATCAAATGTGCTAGAAACTTACAAACTGAGACTAAAAAAAGACCATATACTACTTAAAAACAATAAAATAATCACAATTAACAAAAGTCTAACCAAACATAATAGGTTTGATTGTTCTCTGTCATGTGATATATGGTCCACCAACTGTTCTTATACCAATCGACATTTTCAGTTTCCAGGATGAGGGTATCACAGCCTTACCAGAACCCCTTGGTCCCTATCCTCACACAGAGAAACCTGATACCAGAAACAGCATTCTGCCTTTGGATATGATGTAATCAGTTAAAATGTATGTTTACCTACTACTTAATTGGTAATCCTCTACATCGATCAACATACTTTCTTGTTGCTAGTGAAATATACCAGTTGACAATTGCTGCGATAGAGACCAAAAGCCCCTGAATTTCAGGTGTGCCTTTTGGCAACTAATGTCCAAATTTTGAATGAGTCTTGTAACACTAAATGCCAAATGCAAAATTAATATGGAGACACACATAAAAAAAGTACTGATGAACATAGCGAAATCTTATGAACACCAAAAGTAAACCTGGAAATTTTTACTAAGCAGATTGTTCCACTGCTAAAAAGTAACCCGATGAACATAGTGAATTTTTTACTTATGAACATAATGTCCAACTTTCTTGTTTGATGTCAAATAGTGAAGCTGATCTTATCAACTCAAGAGATAATGCAAGAAGAAGTGTAGGCAATATCTGACTGAAAAGCTTCTTTTCCTTTAAAATGAAATATAGTGTCGCAATGAACAAGCATAACCCATAAAATCTAGACATAAACTGTGGCAGGTTTGCAATACTTTGCCTTTCCAAGCATCAACATAGAGCCCATCAACGCTTAACCGTGATTCTGAGGCCAAGACATCTAAAATCACGAAGGAAGCACAATATTGAAAGTAGAAGTTATATAGTGCTTCCTTCTAACCTTTGGGGATCAACTGATCAAGAAATCGACTTTTAAATACCAAAAACAACCTCACGATTAATACAAAGGGGAAGCTATAGTCAGAGAAAGACTTCAAATAGGCCCTCAAAAGTCATCTCTGGGCTCTGGCAAATTATTCAGCCTTGATATGTGATTCGATGGAGCATGTCCAATAACACAAGTATACAAACAGGATTATGTACCAGAATTTTCTTGAGCCATACTGCAATCCCAATAGCCGAACCATTTTTCTTTTTCATTTTGAAATAAACTTGCTTTTGTAGAATACCATAAACAGGTTACCTGAATTCAAGCTACCATCAACAAATTCAATGCTCAAATCCTTTGATCTTCTCAAGATAGTTCTGCATTTGCTGGGTAACATCAACTGTGAGGCGAGCTCCAGCAACAAGCTTGTAGTACTCAAATTTTGATTCTTCACACTTCAAAGCCGCACTTTTACAAGCCTTGATATTTCCTATTTCAGATGGAAGAACAAAGAATATCAATGCCTTCTCTTTGAATCATTAATTAATGTATCATTATCAGTACATTGTCAAATATGTTAAAGCATTATACAAAAACCACCCAGATAAACCTAAATGAACCAGATGATGGGCAACCCCAATTCCATGTAGCTATCAATTTTTGAATTGATGTGTCATCTTAAGAAGTTTATTAAAAGTCATTAAGACCATCTACAACAATTTGGTGCAAAACTTGCATTATCGCTCTAAATGGTGCAATTTTGCACAAAATATCGCTCACCATCTCCAACCATCTCGCTTCAAATCTTACATCAAAAAAATCATAAATATTCCATAGATATAGATATTATTAGGCTATACTTATATTTTATAGGTTAAAATCTTTTCATATATATCAAAAAATAAAAAAATAGGATAGCGCAGTGCTATCTCTTGCGTTGTACCGGGAGATGAGTTGCTTCATTATAGTGCAAGATTTAAAGTCCTCCTCAAAGCTAAACCATGTGCTATATTTGGAGTAATAGCGCATGGTAGGAGATGATCATAGTACAACACTTCTTACACAATATATTATGTATGAACTTTTATAATCCTAGATAAGATGAGCAACTTTTAATCCTTCATTTCTAATTTTCAAATGTTCCCTTTTAATCCTTCATTTCAGTTTTTTTAATGTAGCCTGTTGGAAGACAATCGAACACTTAACCTTTCAAGGGGAAGGCAATTATTTTGAACATTTGACCTTACGATTGATGGCCTGAGTTTTAAAGCATATAAACAAGTGCACTGAACTGCACTTTTCATATACTCCCTCCGTCCCAAAATGTTTGTCCCATTTGACTTTTTTGTTGAACTTTGACCACAAATTTATGAGAGATTAATCATGTTCATGAAATTCTAAAAGTTGTTGTTGATAATATTATTAATGGTGAATCAATAGGAATTTTTAGAATTTCATGAACATAATTAAATTGTCATATATTTGTGGTCAAAGTTCAACAAAAAAGTCAAATGGGACAAACATTTTGGGACGGAGGGAGTATTGAAAAACACTTTAGTTTCTTTCCAGCCTCATGAAAAATACATACTACCGCACTTTGAGGGGAAAGTTTATCACAAGGGCGTATGCTTACATCAGTAAAACATCTTTCGAATTGAATCTTTGGAAACTTAAAAAGCGTTTTGAGCTTAAAGGCTTCTCAAGACAGTGTCAATGATTGCTAAGCACATTCACCAACTCCTATCCGCACATATAGCAATTCAGCAAGTAACAGAAATAATTTTTGTTTTTGATAATGCCTACCACTTAGGTCCAGTAAGTTGAACATCACCGGACAGTTTCCTATGCTCCTCGCCATAGTGATTGCTGACCAAACTTTTTGGTACTCCTCCCTTGAAGCTCTAATGATGCACAGTTTCGTAATGGGGTTTACATATTTAACTGCACAACAATTACAAATCTGGATGAAGAACATATAACAAGTCGCAATTCAGCTATTAAACAGACTAAAAAGCAATTGTTCTATGACAGTTGAAACTTAACGTTAATCGATTCTAACCTTGGAATGATGAAAGTGAGGTGGCAAGACCACACTCGCCAAAGTTTACAAGAATGCTCTCTTTTATTGCTTTTGACATATTAGATTGGGTAATAATAATGGGATCTTCAACAGAAAATTCTTTGTTTGGATCCACAAAAACCTCCATCACCATGTACCTATTTCTGAATCCCACCATGATTCTTCACTCTCCACTCTTCTGAAACTGTCAAATCAAATCCAAAATTCATATGATTAGAAGCTATAAAATCACAATCGGTTTGGCTGATCACTGATGCAACAAAAAGAAACACACACAAATAGAACCCTAGACTGCCCGGATCGAATGAGATAGTAATTGATTGTTTACCCGCCAAACTATTGCCCGCAAGATCGCATGAATAAAATCGATTAACAAGTAGAAAATAGTTAGATCTTTACCTCGTCAACAAACCCTTCCGCCAGTTGAGTTAATTAAAAAGCGAGCTCTCTGAAATTTCTCGGCGATAGATTTGAGTTTCTTGTGATTTTGAGCGTTCACAGCCAATGGGTTTTAGACGCCGGCGATTGAGAAGGTATAGTGAGATCGTCGGCGCCGACAGAAAGAGAAACGAGCCGCTGTGTGTAGTTGAGACCGTGAGAGAGACATCTGCGACGTCGTTTTAGTCGGGCCGCGTTGATAAAGCACAAGCCGGCCCTAGCGATGATTAGACCATCCACTATGGTGACTCTCCAAGGGATATATTTATATACAGGGATCTTAAATACAGGGATCTAATTTGTTCCATCGCTGCCCCTGCCCGTCTCGTGTAAGTCTACCCGAGATGTCCTCTTACATCTCGGGTAGACTTACACGACATATCTCGGGTACATTTACACGAGATTTATGTCGTGTAAGTCTACCCGAGATACAAGAGGACATCTCGGGTAGACTGGCACGAGATATGCATCGTTTCACTTCAGCAACAGGAAAAGCTAACAAGAGACTGAACTTGGAATAAAATTTGATTGTGAATGTGATAGGACATCTCCACAAAAACCATGGGAGGGATGAATATACCATTACACGTATAGTATCGCCAAATTGTTTACGAAATGAAAGTGTTTACGAAACGAAAGCAATTAATTCAAACATTCATACAAAGTGGATAAATAAAAAACCATAACACATATACTATCCCAAATGTAATCTTTGTCTTCTTGCATCGCTGTCCTCCTCATATAGTCGACTGTACTCTGATATCCTATCTTGGTATGGGAGGTGCGGTTGCCTTGCGCTGATCACATTGGGACCTCGAGGAGCGGTGTTGGTGGAATGGGGTAATCATTGCCTAACATGTGAAGGCTGCAAAAGCATTAACAGTTAAATACAAGGCCATCAAATATAACGACTATAAGTAGGACAACAAAATATAACTAATATAATATAGATGATAAAGTAAAGTATCATACCGCTATAAAATGGGTGGGGACTTGTCCCGCCGTGTCCGTCGGTGGTTGTACTCCCGCACGTACGGCCACCGGAAGGCATAAGTTGCCACCGCTAGATCCGTACGAAATAAACGCCACGTTATACCTCGTGGCAATGATGTGCCCAACCTGCGGGAGCGTCATCCAATAATAGTCGGGCGCCCACGGTTCATAACAAGCAAGCTTACGTAATGTACTCCGATCTCAGATCCAAGATAGAACTCTCTCATAAAGCTCTTGGTGATCACGCACCTCTGTGTAACATTACGAGCGAACTCGGCCCCACGACTCCTCATCTCCGTATATTTGTAATGCTACGGCTCTATAGCCACAATGACCATCTCCTTTGACGTTGGTGATGCCTCCAATATAAGTGGATAATGAAAGGCGGAAAATACGCCAAGTACGCGGAGTCGTATATACTAGTGTGATTGGGATGTCCATTTCCCTCTCCACGTCCCCGACCGTGATCCCGTCCTCGACCCCGTCCTCGACCTCGACCTCGACCTCGACCCGACCCCGTCCTCTCCCACGACCAGGAAGGAGCTAGCGGTGGATGAGACGTAGGAGTACTAGCAGGGTTGATGGTGTGGGTTTGGTAGGTGATTTCCGTTTGCGCGTGGAATCCAAACTCCCTTGGGTTGATGCCATGAATGCACATCTAGACTGAAACAGGGAAAAAATAAAAGAAGTGTGAGAAGCGGTGTCAAATGTACAACAAACACCCAAAGATTTGAGGCATAATTTGCATGAAAATACATACCCTTTTCTAGTCGAGGGCGGTGTAGCGGGGACTCCATAAAAGTTGTTTGTATGCTCCCAATTCGACGGTTCTCTTGAACTTAGGGTCGGGGTTGATTCGCCTTTGAAGTATGATCCGGCTCGGAAGCAACCATCGCGTGGTGATTAAGCCCTTCTTCCATCTCGCCATAATAACCTTCTCCTTACCGGTTCGAGTGCTTTGTCTCAACTCTAGCCAACACATCTCGAAAAGCTGCCGATATCTATAGAGGGATCCTCGGATGAACGGGTGTCCACTTCAATGTCCAACTTCTTCCGTAACTCATCAATCATGGAAAGCTCAATCCGTCCCCACGCTCCTATATGTGAAATCTCGTGGGAACAAAGGGAAGTCCATGTGTCCGCCCGATGTAACACCCGCAATCGGCCTCATTGATGACATAACCCGAGTACGACCATACTTGAGTGTCCGAATTCGAGACCGCTCCTTTCGATAAGATCCAAACCATGCATGCGACACTCTAGTCAATAGGTTGCGAAGCAGTTAAGTTTATCCAAATCAAGTGGAGTTACGGTCTTCGCTCTATTCATAAACCGCTTGATATTTGTTACTGGATATGAAAGATTCTACGAGTCGTCTTGAAGATCGTGTCATAAGTAGAAGAAGCACTCTCCAATGCCTTCTTCAACCTGTTATGCTCACCCTCACTTTGTTTGTTGTATGGGTCCCAAAGTGTTTCAACACATCCGTGTGCATGGACGAGAATATTCCGAGCGTACGGAGTAATCCAGGTATCGCCGAGGTAATCCAATAATTTAGGGTAAGATTTGTAATCGACAAGAAAATTCTTCCAACGTTCATCCCATTCGTCGGAGGTAGAGGCCGAGATTGCTTTATTGAACCTCCTCATGAATGACTCTCGCAAAGTCAATGCTACCGGTTTCTTTCAACCCACGCTCTCTAACATTCATCTCTATATGCCTCCGACACAAGATGTGTGCGGTGTGGGGAAAAACTAAACGGATAGCACCGATGAAACCCAACTCCCGATCTGTGACAAAACCGTAGGCACCGAGGAGGTGTAAACAGACCGAGCAAACATTCCAATACCCATTTATAATCACCGTACTACGCCCGAGGAACACAGACGCGATTGTGAAATTATGGCCGGTAGAAGTAAACCCCACAACTGCAAGAAGTACAATCCGTAGCGGTTGGTGTTGAAGGTGCGATCACCCTCGATAACATACGGAAAACGGTTAAGAATCTTCAATCTTTGTAGGGTGAGCGAAGAATATATCTCCGATCGTGCCACTCTCGGGGTCAATCCTCATGAAGTATGTATACCCATCATCGGCGAAAGCAATTTTAGGAAATGTTGAAGCGCGGTCCTCCTCGTCTTTCTCCTTCTCTATACTTTGTGATCGCGTTGCGAACGTGCATCGGAGTGTCGACGTTCGTCTCATCTTGCATCTTTAACATTCCTACTATGTTATTCGGACGCAACGAACATTCGCTCGCGGTACAAACCGCCGCGTATTCACCGGTGTCAATTTCCCGACAGAAACCCTTCCTGATACTTAGGAAATTCATGATTATGCACCCCATTCTTCACAACATAACCCCATAACCCATCACCACCCCTTTCTTTGGCATATAGTCTAAAAGTGCAATCCCTTTTCTTCGTACTTGTCTTCCTTTTGTTCATTGATCTTAGGCCTGTGTTGTCCACCAAAATGACAAATTATGTTTGCGTACGCAAGAACATTTCCACGTCTATTCTTCGAGTCCTTTATAACAAGGTATATATTACGGCGCCTCGCGATGGCTTGTATACGGGCAAGAAGCTCAGCCAGTTTGAAATGTTTGTGATGTAGTAAATTCATCACTGATGTCCGGGTAGGAACCCCGCAAAATACAAATACAAGAGTATCGGTCAAGTTTCAGGATCCAGCATGTATCTCGGGTATATCCACTGAGACACATCTCGAGTAATATTACACGAGACACATCTCGAGTAAACTCACTCGAGATGCATCTCTGAGAATGTATTTACCCGAGATGTCCCCCTGTACGGTTTAAAAAAAACAAGATGGGATTTTTAAAACAAGATGGGATTTTTATTTTTATTTTGATCACAATACACAAAAAAAAAAATTAACAACTTACTTCATCGAAGCTAGGATCATCGACACTTGGAGAATGTTGATGTGGAGGAATATTTTGTAAGATTTCTTCTTCTTCATCAATGAGAAAATCTATCGTATCAAGGTCAACACAATCATAAGAATTTTGTGGAGAAGTTTGTGAGGCATAATCATTGAAACTTGGAGAACTTTGGGGAGAATTATGTGAGGAATCCATGTTATTATTTGAGGAATCCATGTTATGAACTTAAAAAATTGAATTTTTGAATGAGAATGGCGTTGGTGTGTTTTCTGGATTTATGTTCGAATTTTAAACGTCAAATTCCTTTCAACGCAACGATTTATGGAAATTTAGACGCTGTCTCGTGCAGTCTACACGAGATGTTCATATCATCTCGTGTAGTTATACACGAGATTTCATATAGATATCTCGTGTTAATATACACGAGATGTCATATTTTCCATAAACCCTGGTTTTTTATTTTTTTTTAAATTTTTTCTAAGATCTAGATGACATTTTAAGACTTTTTCATGCTTATGACATTGGTCAAAATATTAAAGGAAGTGGAGTTACAAAAATGTCCCATTTTTTAGGGTTTTAAGGAATATGTCCCGAGCATCCGAAAGTGGTACACGTATAGGTTTTTTATTTTTTTAAATTTTTTCTAAGATCTAGATGACATTTTAAGACTTTTTCATGCTTATGACATTGGTCAAAATATTAAAGGAAGTGGAGTTACAAAAATGTCCCATTTTTTAGGGTTTTAAGGAATATGTCCCGAGCATCCGAAAGTGGTACACGTATAGGTTTTTTATTTTTTTAAATTTTTTCTAAGATCTAGATGACATTTTAAGACTTTTTCATGCTTATGACATTGGTCAAAATATTAAAGGAAGTGGAGTTACAAAAATGTCCTATTTTTTAGTGGTTTTAAGGAATATGTCCCGAGCATCCGAAAGTGGTACACGTATAGGTTTTTTATTTTTTTAAATTTTTCTAAGATATAGATGACATTTTAAGACTTTTTCATGCTTATGACATTGGTCAAAATATTAAAGGAAGTGGAGTTACAAAAATGTCCCATTTTTTAGGGTTTTAAGGAATATGTCCCGAGCATCGAAAGTGGTACACGTATAGGTTTTTTATTTTTTTAAATTTTTTCTAAGATATAGATGACATTTTAAGACTTTTTCATGCTTATGACATTGGTCAAAATATTAAAGGAAGTGGAGTTACAAAAATGTCCCATTTTTTAGTGGTTTTAAGGAATATGTCCCGAGCATCCGAAAGTGGTACACGTATAGGTTTTTTATTTTTTTTAAATTTTTTCTAAGATCTAGATGACATTTTAAGACTTTTTCATGCTTATGACATTGGTCAAAATATTAAAGGAAGTGGAGTTACAAAAATGTCCCATTTTTTAGGGTTTTAAGGAATATGTCCCGAGCATCCGAAAGTGGTACACGTATAGGTTTTTTATTTTTTTAAATTTTTTCTAAGATCTAGATGACATTTTAAGACTTTTTCATGCTTATGACATTGGTCAAAATATTAAAGGAAGTGGAGTTACAAAAATGTCCCATTTTTTAGGGTTTTAAGGAATATGTCCCGAGCATCCGAAAGTGGTACACGTATAGGTTTTTTATTTTTTTAAATTTTTTCTAAGATCTAGATGACATTTTAAGACTTTTTCATGCTTATGACATTGGTCAAAATATTAAAGGAAGTGGAGTTACAAAAATGTCCCATTTTTTAGGGTTTTAAGGAATATGTCCCGAGCATCCGAAAGTGGTACACGTATAGGTTTTTTATTTTTTTAAATTTTTTCTAAGATCTAGATGACATTTTAAGACTTTTTCATGCTTATGACATTGGTCAAAATATTAAAGGAAGTGGAGTTACAACACAACATCAACAACAAAACTAAAACAATCTAAAAAGGTGTCCCACTACAAGTTCAAACTGAAGCAAACAAATAAATCCTAAGTGGGACCTCCTAACATCTCGTAGATCTCTCTAAGAGTAGCTCCGCCGTCCTCCGGGAACCTCTCATCCGTCGCAATGGCAAGAGCCTGGCTCGTGCCTCTCGCAACCGTGGCGGTGGAACATCGGGGAGGTGGGGGAGGTGGAATGTCACCGGGGATCGTGTATCGGATTAGCTATCCGAATATGACTCGCCCGAAACCAAGCCATATAATCCGAGTCACGTGAGGAGTGCGCGGGATGATCTCCCGTAAATAGTGGCCCCCAACTGCACGCCCGAACTCCGCCTACGCCAAACTCAACCCAATCTCGCCCAAGTCTCGATCTATGTCACCACCATAATGCTTCGATACCCCTTCGACCCTTTGCCAAAACGCATATCTCGCTCGCTATGGGGCGCCTGGGGATCCTCTCGCTGGTACCCGAACCGCTGGTCACACGATCGGCCATATACGCCTCGGTGATGTCACGAAGCGTATAACACCCCCTGTAGTATGAAACAGCGATGTCGTGTCCGACCCGGTCCCATAAGGAGTCCAAATAACTTTGTGAGTAGACATTGTTAGGCAAAGTCAACATAATATCGGAAGGAAGGACACAAAAACGTATAACGGTTTTAATATGAATAACTCACACGTCGCCCCCATCCCGTCAAGAATGCGGCGATACCGCACAAGCATGATCGAACGACCTCCCGGCCCGAATCATCACGAGACCATCTACGGGCTCTCGGCTGCCCTGCGCCTGCGGGTCGGTAACTCGCCGAAAACCCGGAAAGTACTCGTATATCCAGGCTCGATATGTATGTAAAAAGTATTAAAAACTACTCAAATGCAACATTTAATAACAGAGGTGGGGGGAGTAGATGGTAAAAGAAAGTGAATGGAGTAAGATGTACCCTCTCAGGAGAGCCGCACAACCGCCCATCTGCGCATCCGGATCTGGACGCCTTCCCAACTCTTGCATATATGCCAAAGTGGCCGATCCCCGGAGAGAGTGGGAGGCTGCTGCAGATCCATGAAAGGGGAAGGTGAGGCTGCGGGCACCTTATCCCGCTCTTGTCCACGAACATCGTGCAACCCAATAGGTGCAGGATATACGCGGACGCACGCCGGGCATCTGTCATACCCCCTCTACGGCCCGAGTAAATAGGCGCTCGACCTCCCTCAATGAGTACCCGGCCGATCAACCTGGAGGTGGCTACGGATGCGGATAGGTCAGCATCGGGTCCTGGATACCGAACAAAGTCGGCTCTGCGGTGATACCGTAAAATGAAAATGAACATAAACATTTGATCAAGAGATGAATTTATAAAAATAAACGGTAATCTTGACATGAATGTAAGCAGTTCGCTATAGCTTGATACAATAACAATTTTTAGAATTTTATTTGGATAATTATTTTTTGTTTAAATTACTCTGGTCAAAGTGAACTCAAGTTGACCAAAATCCTAAGTCGTGCGGGACGGAGTGTAGTATATAACAACAACATACCTAGGATATGAAAGACGTCATGCGGCGTGATCGTCATCTCCCCCAAGGCATATGGAACGAGTTAGTCTCGGGAGACCACCGTTCCAAAAATGCCGTAGGCAGCCGCATGGTTCGGCCTCGAATGACCGCACCGTGCAGCTGGAGGCCCGACGCATCCACGAGGGCCGGCCCGGGCTCTATCGGCGGCGGATGCGCATCACTGGTCGAACTCCGTTGATTCGAAACAAAAAATATAATCAATTCTCGAGAAAAGCGGCATGGGATAAGTAAAGGAATATTTACGGTGTGTGTGTGGTATAAATGACTTCAAGATTTTAAACATATCACATTAATTAGTAGCTTACCTATCCCAGAGATGCGTCTCTCTGCCCGGAAAGTCACTAATGACTCACCAATGGAGTCACTCCAAATCTGTCAGGCTCGGTGATCACCGAACCCGTATAGCAAGGAAACATCCTCCGGGCCACCACCAGTGGTCCTCTCAAGCCGCCACGATGGTCGCCCTCCACACCCTCGCTCTCCTCCCCCGTCCCCGCCCGATAGCCACAACCTCGACCCCCGCCTCCTCCCATGTCTCGGTGGTCTAGGAGGCTCTACTATATCCTCCTCCTCCTCCTGCTCCTCCTCCACCTCCTCCTCACCTCCACCTCCACCATCATCATCATCTCCATCTCCACCTCCACCTCCACCTCCACCTCCACCTCCACCACCGAACTATCACTCTCCTCCTCCCCATCGAACTATCCTCCTCCTCCTCCCCATCGTAACTATCCTCCTCCTCCTCCCCACTATCCCTATCGCCATTGCCCCTCCTCCTCCCGCTCATCATCACCGTGGCTCCCTCGCGGGCCTTCCTCAGGTTTTCTTCTCTCTCCAAACGCTTATCGGCCTTCCTCTTTCTAAATTTGAAACGGTCGCCATAGGTTCACGTGCCTACAAAAAACACAAATAAGAGAGAGACAATACATTAGAGACATCTCGTGTGAAACTACTCGAGATGCATCTCGAGTGGGTTTATACGAGACATCTCGTATAAACCCACTCGAGATGCATCTCGAGTGGTTTCACTCGAGATGTCCCATTAAAACCCAGTTCATTTGCATCTCGTGTGACACCACTGAGATGCATCTCGAGTGGTTTCACTCGAGATGCCTCGTAAAAACCCAGTTCATTGCATCTCGTGTGACACCACTCGAGATGCATCTCGAGTGGGTATATACGAGACATCTCGTATAAACCCACTCGAGATGCATCTCGAGTGGTTTCACTCGAGATGTCCCATTAAAACCCAAGATAATGCTACCCGGTTTATGCCAAAACTTGGAATCAATTTTAAACCATCTAACACAAATTAAAATTGACAATTTTAGTAATGTACAATTAGGTCAAAATTAGGTTTAAGTTATTACCTTCTTTACGGGAACGGTGCGAGATGATGCTCCGGCGGCGATGGAAGTGGTGGTAGGCGGCGGCGGCACGGCGGCGACCTTGGGAATTTTTACTCTTGCCATGCTCGTCTTCTTCGTCTTCGTCTTCGTCTTCGTCGTTTATCGCAGTCGCCAAATTGAATTTGAAATGAAGGAGTGAAAACGAGGGGAGTGAAATCAATTGGTATATAAAGGGGCAAATGAGTAATTTCCCTTAATCCCTGTATTTAACACTCCCTGTATTTAGAATTTGCCCTCTCCAAGTGAGAGTCACCCCCCAAATAAAAAAAAAAAAAAGAAAAAGCAAAGGAAAGTCACGAAATGGAGTGACTCGTAATCAGCAACCGGCGGTCAATTCCTGGCCAGGCAATTTTTTTTTTTTTTTTTTTTTTTGATTTAATTATTTTGATTTTGTATTTATATAAATATATTTTTAAAATTAATATATTTTATATATTAATTTTATTTTTAAAAGCTTGGGCTGGGTTGGGTTGGGTCGAGGTCACTGATGGGAGTATAAATTATATAAGGTTGGGTTGGATTGGGTTGGGTGAGAGAAATTAATATTTTATTTGAGGTTGGGTTGGGTCAGGGTCACTGATGGGGATGGTCTTAAACGAAGGTATGTGACTTTCACAGACTTCGTTAACTCTGTTAACTTCGTTAGGGTTAATGAGCCTAGTGTCACATCCCGATTTTGAGGGTGTGCAAGGAGCTCAATTGCACAGGACCTCATTTTTTTCTTTATTTTTAATATTTAGCCCAAAAATGTTAGTACTAAATATATAAATTTAGATGTGATGCTATGGCAAGAATTGTTGTTGGCTTAGTTGGATGACTTTCATTATGTATATACCTGAGGTGCGAGGATTAAATCCCCACGTAGGTGTACAATTTTTTTTTTCTTTTACTATATATTATATTTTTTTATATCTATATATATATATTAAGGGTCCTATATTTTTTTTTCTTTTACTATAAATTGTACTTTTATATATATATATATATATATATATATATATATATATATATATATATATATATATATATATAGTATAAATAAGACCTCCACTATCTACAGTACCATGAACAGTTAAGGTTGTAAATGAATCGAACTTTTTTTATTCGATTCGATATTCGATTCGAGTATTCGGTATTCGTATTCGAAAATTTCGAATTCGAATTCGAATCTTTATATTGATTCGATTAGTAAACGAATACGAATAATATATCACGATATTCGATTCGAGTATTCGCGAATATTATTCGAATAATATATATATATATATATATATATATATATATATAATATATATATATATATATATATATATTAATATATATATGTAATATTAATAATTAATAATAATATATATAAAATGAAATCTAATTCTAATTTTTTACCCTAACCCTAGAGAAGAGAGTAGAGAGAAGAAGTAGAGAACTGAGAAGTGAGAACCGAGAAGAAGAGAACGACGGCGCTCCCTCACACCGATCCTTTACCGTCGCCTCACCTTGCCGACGCCGCTTCGCCTCGCCTGTAACTTCCTCTCTCGCCTTTCTCTCTGTCTCTCGTTAATAAATCTTAGATTAGTTTAACCAATCATCTGATTCACCCTCTTCACTCACTCCTGTATTCATATGGCCAGGTTACGCGCAGTCCACAGATTGGGATTGTCTTTTAGGAATGCTCGTTAAAGGTGAAATTGAAAATACAGTCAGTGAGGTAAGCTGCATATTATCACTTCTGCTGTCTGTGTATGTAAATGCAGAAGTGGGTTTAGTGAGTTGTTTTCTGATGTCTTTTTTTTTTTTTTATGAAACTGCAAGGAATGATTGTATTTAAAACAATGTTGGCTGCATGGATTTGGATTTGGATGATTGTATTTAAAACTTATGTTGCTTTAGCATTTTATGATTTTTTATTTTTTTTTTAATAAAACCGCTTGTTATGAAACCGAGTTCTTTGTTGCCTCTTTTTTTTTTAATCCTGTGCGCCCGCAGCAGTGTGTTGCACACAAGGCTTGGTATTAGCCGGGCCTGGATATTGCACACACAAGGCTTGGTATTGGGCTGGGTCGGATATTGGGTTGGGCTTGGTATTGGGTTGTGCTTGTTATTGGGCCTCAAATCGAATACTCGAATCGAATCGAATTATTCGAATATCAATTTCGAATCGAATACGAATCAAATTTTTTATTCGAATACGAATACGAATCGATTTTAATATTCGAATACGAATCGAATACGGTGATATTCGATTCGATTCGTTTACACCCCTATGAACAGTTCCATCTGTCGAATTTTTCATTTTGCCCTCACTAAGTTGTCCCTTTCCCATTTTGCCCTTAAAAAAAATTAATTTTTTTTTAAAATAAAAAAAATTAAAAAAAAATTAATTAAAAAAAAAACACGTGTCCTTGGACACGGGCTTTTACTAGTATATACTCCCTCCGTCCCACTATACTTGACACTTCTTTCCATTTTGGACCGTCCCACTATACTTGACACCTTCAAAAAATAACCAAGTTTTTATATTTTTATATTCACTCTACCCCACCACTCATTCTCTCTCTTCATTTTCTACCACACATTTATTCAACCAACACTACTATTTACCCCACTCATTCTCTCTCTTCATTTTCCACCACACATTTTTTTTTATTTTATTCTTTTTCCTTGGTTTTTGAACTCACCTCTTGGGTGTCAAGTATAGTGGGACGGAGGGAGTATATATATATATATATAGGAGTACCTTAACAACTAACCCATTTTTTGTTGACTAAAATGTCCCTTCATCTTGTACATAAACTAAAAATAAAGAAGAAATATTTTGGTCATAAAATATGGGACCACTTGTTAAGATACTCTTGAAGGAAGTATTCTAACAAACCCATATATATATATATATATATATATATACTAGTAAAAGCCCGTGTCCGAGGACACGATTTTTTTTTTTTAATTTAAAAAAAAAAAATTATGGGCAAAATGGGAAAGGGACAACTTAGTGAGGGCAAAATGAGAAATTTGACAGTTGGAACTATTCATATTACTGTTCACATGGTGAGGTGGACAGTTATTATTTATACTATATATATATATATATATATATATATATATATATATATATATATATATATATATATATATATATATATATATATACTCCCTCCGTCCCGCGTAAGTGTGAATTTCTTTCTTTTTTTCTTTTTTGAGACGTCCCACATCAGTGTGGACTGTCAAAAATGGTAAAGAATATTCACTATTTCACCAACTCATTCTCTATCCTATTTTATTTTTACACTCACAACATTCTCTCTCCTAACTATTCCTCCCACTCATTTTCTCTCCTATTTAACTTTTCATACTCACAAACACCTCCTCCACCTATTTCTCTCTCCTACTTTTCCTTAATTTTCATACCCAAAAAGTAGGTCCACACTTACGTGGGACGAAGGGAGTATATATATATATATATATATATATATATATATTGTATTATACTCCCTCCGTCCCGGAACTTACTTCACAAACACTGTTTGCACTGATTTTAAGGAGGGAGTATTATATTGAAAGTGTTGTGAGTGTGAAAATAAAATAGGAGAGAGAATGAGTGGAGAGAATAGTAAATTATAATGGTGTTGTGAGTATTAAAATAATGTAGGAGAGAGAATGAGTGGAGGGAATAGTAAAGATTCCTTTCCATTTTAGGTAAGTTTTAAATGTGTGAAGTAAGTTTTGGGACGCCCAAAAAAGAAAGTGTGAAAATTGTTTCGAAACGAAGGGAGTATATATATATATATATATATATTAAGATCCTATATTCAATTTAGCACAAGACCATATGATTATTTGAGTCTGCCTAGTGACCAACTTACTCGAGTTAAATAAGAGTTTTAAGGGTCATTTTTTTTTGTTCGTATATAGTTGAGGGGATTAATCTGAAGTCTTCCCTAGATTTAATCCGAATAAATCCCAAGTAGATTTCGACCCAGCCCAACCCCTTAGCCCTATTACGAAACTGCATTAGGCCAGGCCCATCTTAAGTTGACCCGCAAATAGTTTGGTAAACCCACTTAACAACCTGCAACGCAAACGTCGCAAATGACTCCACATGTCTTCCTTTCATTGGTGATAAACGTTCACATAGTAGTGGAAACGAAGAATAAGGCAAGGCACGTGACATTTAATGTAGCTCACTCGCTGTATACTCTCACGCGCCCTGTATTTTCGGGTCAAAGTCGGAGCGGGACCCGCAACAAGAAAACAAATTCACATGAATTTCACCTCAATTTCGCTTGAATTTGAATTTCATCTACATCTATTCCTACAAAGTCTACACGAGTATCGGATCACCTTATCTTTCTCTTTATAAATACCTAACTATCTTCTCTAAAAATCTTGCCATTTTGGATCTTCACTAGGTTTGTCGCTTTCTAGAGAGAGAAAGTTCGAGTGAGGTAGTTAGAGAGAGAAGCAGGCTGGGGTTGTCGTCTTGCTTGATTCCTGGTAAGTCTTTGTTTTTTTTCTCTCATTTTTCATATTTCCTTCATAATTTACCTTAATTTGCCATGTTCTGTTCATATGTTTGTGTACATCTGATGGTTATTATTTTTCAAACACTTTGGAAGTGGATGTGATCGAAATGGAGTGAGTAATTCGGTAATTTTTGATATCGAATGAATTTACTTTTGTTGATTCCCCTTATATGATTGTCTATTTGATTGACTTGATTAGTCTTTGAGGCTTGAGTTGACTTTTACCATTTCAAACTCTAGGGTTTAGTTCTTCGATGACCTGAAATTTGGGGAATATTGTAGAGGTCTATAGTATTTCTGTTAATTTTCTAGGGTTGCGAATGCAGAATTTGGAATGTGAGTCTGTTAACCATGTTGTAAATTGACATATTTTGAACTTTAGGGTTTAAATTGTGTCTTTTGTTTATCTCTAGGTAATAGATTGTTCAATTGACCAAAAAAACGTGAATCTTGCTAGGTTTTGCTAACAGCTAACTCCTTTAAGTGCAACAGATCTGGTTGTAAGATAGGTGGAAAAGGTGTAGTAGAGGTAGAATTTGATAAGTTGTTTAGGTTTCATAGCTAATGAAGGCCTTCTTTGTTATGCAGAAGGTTTAGGGAAAAGCAACTAGGAGCAAGGCATTCTTACAGAGACGTAGAATTTTTTGCTAACCCGAGGAAGCAATGGAGGTATTTGGTAATTCCATGGTAGCTGTGCCTACAAATGTTATTTTTCTGTCAAGTATTCTAGGCCAAGATGGGCCAAACCCTGTTCACAAGTGCGATTGGAAATGTGAAAATGAAAATGTGTGTGGAAACGTGTACCTTTGTAGACTAACAGGGTTGACCCACATCTGTGACAAAAACTGTAACCAAAGAATTCTTTATGATAACCATAGCTCCCTTTGCAGAGTAAGCAAGCAGGTTTTCCCTCTAACACAGGCTGAAGAACAAGCTGTGAAAGGTGTCCGGAGAAAGCTAGAGGATGAGACTTCTTCACCCGCGGAGAGCTGCGCATTTAAGCGCAGAAGAAATGCACAATTCCATCCCTCTCCGTTCGAGAGATCCTTCTCTGCTGTTGGTCCAATCTGCAGCCTAATTGGAGATGGCATGGATATGAGCTAGAACCCTTATTCTTTCTGAAGAATCTTGTCCTCTTCTTTCTAAATCTTCCTCTCTTTTTCTTTTTTTGTGAGACAAGTATGGATATTTAAACTCTATGTTGACATTTAAATGGCCGACTTGATGGTCGTGCCTATCTGTAGGGACATCTTATTCCGCTTTTGTATTCTAGCACTTATAATAGCCTGACTTTCCTTAAGAAGTTGAGGATTCTACGTTCCTATTAACTAAGTATAAAACTTAGGTCAACATTCGGTGGCTCTCATGTTATGATCTATGAAAAGCCCTTTATTTGACATGTCAGAATATCTTCTTTGTATGTTGACTGTGGCCATGGTGAATCCCTTTCACTTTCTTATTTCTTGTCCCCTCAATATACTTTGCATTGATATTATTCTTGGTGAATACTTGTAATAATTTCTTAACGTTTTTTTCCTTCTATTTTTTTTATGTAATGTCCTTATCTTTCGTCATTACTGGGGATTAGTTAATTCGCTTTCCAAATGCTTTGACAGGGTTTACTGTGTAGTAACCTATCTTGACTTGTTCAATCAGTGCTAACTGAGTTTGTTTCTCATCTCTTTGAGGGGCTTAAATTCACAGGATTAAGCAGGTTCAGATGAAGACATTATAAAATTACAATATAGCAGAAGATTGCCTTGATTTTTTGTCATTAACTTTGCTTGCTCTTGTTCAGGTTGAAGAAACGAATGAGTCTTTCCCCTCTTTGTTGCTTGATTAGATCTATTCATTTTATTATTACCTTTACTATCTTATAGTTCTAATTTTGGGGGGATTTGGTTGTTTTTTGCAGGAATAAAAGCAACCATTCAGGAGAGTTTGATTTTGCTTATAGCTATAATGATTTACAGTTCTTTCAGAAAACTTTATACTCTTTATTCTTAAAGCTTGCTAAATAGGTCTTTGTTCCTTTTGCAGAAGCAAAAGAAATCTAGCCTTATGCATTTCGGAGTGGAATTGCACTAGAGGATGCGGCATATATTTGATCGATAGAGCAGCTGTCGGAGCTCTTTTCTTGGCTGGCTGCACCATGTTCAGTCAGTGACAATCCTTCTACAGATTCCCAAATTGACAGCCCTGATCACGTCCTCAGCAAGAACATTTGAAGCTAACCAAAAATTTTAAGTTTGCACCCTTAATCTATCATGATCCAAGAATTCAAGGAATAATCGCCTTATTGCTGAGGTTATGCGTATACCTGAATCGTTGCAATCCTACTAAGACAACCTAGGTTTTCTCTGCCTTGTGTCCTGATCCAAGAATTCGAGGGATAATTGCTTTCTTGTTGAGCGGCTAATTCTATTTGGTTGTTATTGGTATACACAGGTATTGAAGTACTACTTTGTCTGCTGTACCTTCCTAATTTCATCTGTTATACCGGCCATTGTTTTCATGGTAAAGCAGTTTTGAGTTACGTCTGCAGTAAAGTGTATATGATCTGTTGTATTTGTGCCCAGTGAACATCTGATTGGTCAAATTGCTTTGTAAATATCATGTAATCGTTCAGGTTCCGGAAGTAGTTAATAGCATTTCTGCGTTCTGTTCATGTCGTCATAAGCCTGGTTGTAGTATGTCATTCTTGTGTCATGCTGACAACATTGATTTCAGTTTCTGGCTGCAGAGTATCATACTTGTGCAGTTTTTCAGTTAATTTTGGGTTTTGCTCTGCTGGAAGCTGTGATTTTGCGGGTTCATTATGATGGCATAGATTATGGTTTGCGATGGAGCCCAGCTATTGGTAGGCTACCTAATGTGATTGATTTAATATTTTATCGTCAATATATGGGGCCCATTCACATTTAACATACGATTGTGGAGATCTTTTGTTTTCGAATTTTGAAATTGCTTTTGATCCGTTGTTTGAATGTAGAGAGCACCAACTTTTGAATTTTTTTTTGATCTTTTTTAGAGCTAATGGATTTGGTAGGGTTATATCATAACAACTGGTGGCTGATGAGGGAAAATGGTTGCTTTTTTGAGAAAAGTGGACATAGTTAGAGTTGAAAACACGTAAAAGACTTGCGGGCGGGAGTTGATGTCAAGACTTCAGACTTGTTCTACTGTTTTCAAGCTTACGTCTGCCCTTCAGATCATGCTGCTCTCAGATTTTCTTTTGGGGTGGAGACAAGCACTGTTGCACAGAATCCGTTGCAACACGGCCCAAATTTGGACACCTTTCTCTCATTTTTGATATTTATGACTGATTAATTTAAGATTGGGGTGGGTTTCACATTGGACATGATAATACGTTGACCAAGCGGGATTTCCAGTTCAGTTCAGTGTGATGGGCAGTCATTGTTTATCTGAAGCCGATTTTCTTTCAGAGAAACTATGTTTCATAGAGGTTAGAGATATTGTTCCATATCGAGAATTGAGGTTTGCCTATAACATAAAAAGATCCTTAGTCACTTCCCTTATCATTAAGGTATAGTCTCGTAATTTTAAGTAAAAGTACTTTTAAGAATAGGAAAATAATATCCTCCCTTTCAAAATACTTGTCTCTAAAGCTTATGGACACAAATAGTGTAATTTAAGAAAGGTAAACGTCAATAGTCCACTATTCATTGGTGCACTTTACCTTTCATAGTATTGCAAGACACGCCCGTGTTCGCGCCACGTGAGATTTTTTTTTTTTTTCATATATATAAAAAAAAGGGGCAAGTATGTCGTACGACATACGAAGTTGTGAGGGCAAAATGGGAAAGAGACAAAATAGTGAGGGCAAAATGGTAATTTCCGCGCATGGAACTATTCATTCTACTGTAGTGAGTGGAGCTTTGTTTTATACTATAGACTAGCCCATGCCCGTGTCCAAGGCCACGTTTTTAAAATTTTTTTTTTTAAATTTAAAAAAAAAAAAAATTAAGGGCAAAATGGGAAAGGAACAAAATAGTGAGGGCAAAATGGAAATTTTCGCCGTTGAAACTGTTCATTGAACAATAGAAAGACCACCCTCATTTATACCGTAGATTGTTTGCTTATATTCCCCCATTACATAGTCCAATATATTTTTAATTTTTTATATTAATTGTTCACTTTTAACAACAAAGCTTTAAATATATATTATTGCATACTATTGTAGCAAAAAATTACTCCTCCCATTTCATAATGAGTGCCACAATTTTTTTTCATCCCAAAATAAATATTCATCTTTCTGAATAATAAAGTAATTTTAGTGTAATTTAACATAATACAAGTAATATATAAGTTAATAAAGCACACTCTTTAAAAACATTCATCTAGTGACACTTGTTATTAGAATGATGAATTATAACTTTAGTACAAATTACAAGTAATATATAACTTTAGTTTGGATGTGTGAATGAAAATGACCAAATAAGCCTACTAACTTGTGCAATAAACTTGTACATTCTCATCTACAAGATAGCTTTTCTTTTTTTCAATCTAAAGAAGCACTTTTAGCCTATAAGCCATTGGTAATTTGGTATCCTAGATTTGCCTTTCAGCAGCATCCCAATCAATTGCCAAAGAAAGGAATTACTTACTCCACAGGCCATCCATTGCCAAAATAGAAAAGAAATCCTAAACCCAAAAGTGTCACCTTGCGGCGGCCTCACCCTTTTAACAAAGCAATCTAAGGTTTTCTCTCTCCTCCAATCACTACAAATATTCAGAATAGGCCATTTCCTCTTACTGACATCCCCAAAACACACACACACATAAGAAACCAGAAAGTTCAACTTTGAGAAACAGGGCATATATAGAAACCTGAACAATTACATAATATGCTCAAGACATATGAAAAACTTACCTGTTTTGTATGTATTTTCGTCTTGTGCACCTGCTCGTCCGCTTGCATGTTCACTATAAGCAACAACTGCCCATTCACAATATGGCCCGGAACACTTTCTGGTGCAGGGACACCTCAGCTTCCAATGACAGGGTTCGAGTTGACCTCTGGTCAAACTGTGAGAATTCCAAGTGCTCCTGGCTGGTCTGGTCGAATTTGGGCTAGAACAGGTTGCACATTTGATGCAACAGGTCAAGGTACGTGTCAAACAGGGGATTGTGGTGGGAAGCTTGAATGCAATGGCATGGGGGCCACTCCACCTGCTTCTCTCTTTGAGATAACACTTAGAGGGTATGATGGGAAGGATTTCTATGATGTTAGCTTTGTAGATGGCTATAATTTGCCCCTCATCGCTGTGCCACGAACAGTTAATGGTGGGTGTAATGCTACAGGGTGTGCTCAAGATATCAACATGGGTAAGATATCTCAATTCCAGTCTAATCGAATCACCGATTTTTTTTTCTCAAAATAACACTTAATGTAAAAGTATTTCCCAAAAAACACAGTTGGAAAAGTAATGTACAAAGTAGCCTACTTTTGTGAACTCGTATTGACAGTAGCGAGTTAAAGCTTAACAGGTAGCGAATTCACAGAAGTAGGTAATTTTGAGCAATACATTCCCAAGTGTGTTATTTAGGGAAATACTTTTTCAAAAAGTGTTATTTTGAGAAAATAATCTAGAATCACCTACCAATGCATTTGAAAAATATTTTTATTATACAACTACTTCGATTGAACCTCCTACCTTCTGAAAAAAATGCAGGTTGCCCGAAAGAACTTCAAGTGGTTGGGGGAGATGCGGAGGTAGGGGGAGTGGTAGCATGCAAGAGTGCTTGTGGTGCATTTGGGATGGACCAATACTGCTGCAGTGGCGAGTTTGCAAGCCCAACCACATGTCAGCCATCATTTTATTCAGGCATCTTCAAAAGAGCTTGTCCAAGGGCTTACAGCTATGCCTTTGATGATGGCACAAGCACTTTCACTTGCAAGGCTTATGAATATTCCATCATCTTTTGCCCCAACGCCAACAATGGGTAATACCTCAAATTTAGGCTCATACCTAAGGCACACACACACATATATATATAGTGGTGAAGCTATGCCTGGGGCATGGGGGTCAATCAGTCCCTCTGATTTTGGAGTTGTCATTTTTACCACAATCAATTTAAAAATTTAACATTCTTACCCCTAAAAAAGGATATATTATCATTTTGACCCCCATTGGTTTTGAAAAAAAAATATCATTATTTTGACCCCCTTGTACAAATTCATGGCTTCGCCTATATATATACTCTCTCCGTCCCATCCGACTTAGGATTTTCTCTCCCGACACGGGAATTAAGAAATACTAATATACTAAGAGGAGAGAGAATGAGTGGGGTATTGTGAGTATGAAAAGTAAAATAAGAGAGAGAATGAGTGGGAGGAATAGTAATGGGATTGTTGTTGTGAGTATGACAAGTGGGTTCCATTGAATATAAAAATAATATAAACTTGTCCCAAGTCGGATGGGACGGAATGAGTATATATATATATATATTTTATTTTTCATTGGCAGAGAAGAAACTTAGATCACGTGTAAGCTATGTGCAAACGCAATCTTTTCTCAGTTAGTGTGATTTTAATCTGAATTGCAGGATTAGAAGATCAGATGAACCATTAGCCACTCCACATGCAGAAGAGGAGAGGAATGCAAAATCAGTCAAGTCAGTTTCATCGTCAAATGTCCTATTGCCAGTTCCTATATCAATCTTTCTCATCTTAGCTCTAGTCTTATAGACATACCTGGCAGATGCATAACCTTCTTTCCATAGAATGAATGATTCCCCAAAAAGGTGCCATGTTCGTGCCTGAGAAATATTTGGAATCAAGAAAAAGCATGAGAGAGAAACTATAGATATTTATACATAGATACATGCAAGTATGTAACCATACCTGTTAGAATTACTTCCAGAAGATTTTCTCTTTATTAATGATGAACAATTTCAGAGCAGTCTTCCTGAACTGTAGCATTTGAAATATATGAACTATGAAGACATTCCATGTTCTCATATCGATCAGTTAGCAAATTAGTCAGCAATCTCCACAAACTAACTACACCTGTAAACTGAGCAAATGGAGAAGCCAAGTGTGACAGATCAAAGACATCTTCTTCCAAAATCAATCTACTACTATTTTCTGAACAGAACTCCCAAGGAGGTCGGTTTGACCCTCCATTAAAAGAGGGAGGGGATTGACTGAATAAAATTTTACGAACTGCAAATAATGGAACAAACCGGTAACAACTGAAAAGGGTATAAAGATTACATGTAAATAGCATCCTTTATTTTTGGAAATTTGGAGCACACAAATAGGTGTTATTCTTCTACAATAAAACAACTGGCACTATATATTCTATGGTTTCTCTATCCTCCCAATCATCTGGAGAACTAAAATTGACTGTTAAATGTTGATTTTCTCATTTGTTGGTCTTGGTTATCTTTGGGGCTTGAGCCTTCTTTTTCACTTTCTTTGGCGGCTTTTTGGCTACAGCTTTACCCTTTTTCTTCTTGGCCCCTGTACCAGGACTTAACACTTTGTCTTCGTCACCCCCTGAACCAGGTTGAATTTCTCATTTCTTGGCCTTGGTTTTCTTTGGGGCTTGCGCTTTCTTTTTTGCTTTCTTTGGTGGCTTTTTGGTTGCAGCTTTACCTTTTTTCTTCGTTGCCCCCTGAACCAGAGCTCCAAATTAGCAAAATATAGACCATGATGAATGTGTAATCCGAGCTTATCATGTTCCAAAATAATTGTACAAAAAGTAGATATAAGACATACAGATGCTTTCTCGACTTTCTTTCTGCCTTTCCCATTGGCTTGTGGCTCAGCGCCCTCAATTTCATCAGCTTGATTAGTGGTTTTAGGTAAATTTTCAGCGTCATCATCAGAATCAAATGAAATTCCTTCAAGTGTTCCTACACATGCAGAATGTTTAATTTAAGGAAATGGAAACATCTCCTGATAACGAAAAGCAGAAAACTTCATTGACTTCAACATATGTAAACAAATGGAACCATCAAAATGAGGCACTAACCTTCAATCATGGTTTCAGACGTATAAACGTTAGATTGTGGTTCCAGCTGAATGAAGTCATTCATTATTGCCTCTATCTGATCAATGAAGAACCGTTCTAAGATAATATGTAATCTTTCAAATGTAGTATAAAAGGGTAGGTAGGAAGGGTATTTTCACTCAATTATTTTATTTTTTCATTCTAAAGCGAAAAATTTCAATGGATAGGAGACTATTTGATGCCCATGTGTTGTGACGTAAAACCCCTTGGACAAAGGGGGGGGGGGAACAAAAGCTAAAGCTGAAGAGAAAACAAGTACCAAGAAACGAACCTTTGCTTCTGATGGACCAAAACTAACCTGTGGGAGGAGGAAGAAAGCAATTTAAATCACATCAAATTAAATTATTTCAGAGGTGCATGGCAGGGTGAATAGAGGAATGGACTTGAAGAATAATGCATACCACGCAGAATGTTCTGGAAGGTATTATTGTTGTTTTATATATAGTTCCTGAAACAGAAGAAGTGGATACAAGCTATAAAGAGGAAGATATCAGAGCATCTAAGCCTTAGACAACATATAGATAATTCTATGAGATATTGACTTCATGTGGGACTTGAGTTAGCACCATGCTTATGTTTCAGAACTTTCTTCCTTCCGGATGCGACAAAAGGATAAAGAAAGTATGTGGAATCATGTTTATCAGCCACACAAAAGAAAGTGAGCTCATCGCTCTAATCAAATTAAAAACCAGGCATACCTTTCAAATCTAAGAGCATGTCATGATCTCTGGATGGGTTATCTGAAATAACTATTCGTCCAACAGAACCGACGTCACCACTCAAATCTATGGATTCACCTTCACACTCAACAAGTGCCTGCCCAGAATACAAAAATGTTAATAGCAAGAGGTCCAAAATTCAAAGATAATATATATGACAAGTGAGAAACCTACAGAAGTAGGCTGATAAAACAGAAGCAAGGAACAAACATATCAATTTCACATGCATCGCTTTTTTGTCATAGATTTCATATATATTTTAGGTCATAACCTGCACACTCATACAGGTTAGGCTTTAATGAAAAATCAATGAAGCATTTGTTGTGCACAAGTCTAAATGAATGATTTATAATCCTTCCTGTAAGCCTGTAATGAACTGTTCGTTATAAAGAAGAAACCTGTATATAGCAGAATTTTTCTTTGGATTTAACTATAGCCAATAAAATTTCGAAATTTCACTCACTGCCATGAGGAGAATTTCTCAAGATATGGAAAATTACTTGACAGTAAATGGTAGCAGATGTGGAGCTTACTTTTGAACGTTGGACTTTCTCAGAAAGTACCAATGGCACTTTTGAAGATGAGACCTGCAATTTTTTACGGAAAATAAAGATAAATCAACAATGCAAGCATTAATCAAACAAATTTAAATTAATTACTACTGAATCTTCTTACATACGGTCCAATTGGCTTCTCAGTTGTTTCCTCCTCTACAACCTCCATGTCACCATCATTCTCTATACCATCATCAAACAACACATCTAAACCAGATTAGGACAAGAATCAAAATGTAAAAAATTGTGTGTGCGCATTTGAGAGAGAGAGAGATGGGTTCTCCTCATAATCTAATATCTTTGTCATTCTATATGAAAGCACCATGGGAGATTAGGACCCTGTTATCAAGTCTACTCCATACCTTTCTTCGTGTGGATGTTTACTTTTGTCTTCGTAGGTCCCTGATCTTCTAATTGTGCCTTCTTCTTAGGAGATTTCTGTTTAGATGGCTTCTTTAGTGATGGTTCTCCAGTAGACTCTATAAGAGCAGATTCCTTATTATTCTCCTTCTTTGATTGGTCTTGTGGTTTCTCTGAATCTAACTCTTCATGGTTGTCATCCCTTAGAGGACTGGTTGCAGGACCAGATTCGGAGTCGGATGATAATGAAAAGACTGAATGATTTGCTTCCTGCTCAAAATAAAAAAAAATAAAAAATCATATTTTAGTATTGTTATGTAATGATAGAAAAATAGAAATGCAAGTGCACAAAAACATCTGGTTTATATCAAAATTGGAAATATTATTAATGGCGAGAAAGCTGGAAGTCAGAAAGCATTGACACCTAACAAGGATAGCTCAAGTGCCAAACATGTACACTGTATAGTCTAGGTTTAGAGAAGATAATTGGTGATGTTTAGATGGAAATGTTTGGGTAATTTGTCCCAACCAGTATACTCCCTATCTGAAAATCTGCATGCAAACAAGGAAACAGTCCCTGATGTCAATCCATCTGATCTATCCTACGACATTCATGACAAAGCGTATATCAACCAAAAAGATTCCCACCACTCACATCCATTATACTACTTGAGACTAGAAATGTCTGTATCTGTCTTCCCTCGGGGGCAAGATATAACCTACCTGATAACCAACATTTATTACAGATCCCTGTACACTTTGGTCAAACTATCGACATTTTCATGAGAACATGGAAGTTGCTACAGAAGTTATGTGAAGCAGCCTTTGAGGAGATTGGCCATGTTAAAGCTTCTGGCCTTGATCAATCCCCTCTCCATGACCTCTCTAATTATTTATTTTTGTAATCGCTCTTCAAGTGAAGGGGAATAATACTGTTAAGACCACCCAAAACTGTAGGAAATTAGTTAAAGTGTGCTATAAGTATTATTGGAAATGACTATCGCAGCTCTAATCTTGCATCATCACAAGAGTATATACTTCAAAACTTTAATTAATTAATTAGGGAGGTCGTGGAGAGAGGACTTTGTGGACTTCCACAGGAAATGACTACTGCAGCTCTAATCTTGCATAAAAAGGAGACCAGTGTAAAGGACCAAGGGAAACTCACAAGTCCAGAGTCTGCCAACTCAGTTGTGATAAATTGACCTTAATTTGGGACAAACGTAAGCCTGCTAAGGTCTAGATTGGCACTACAGGTGGTTATTGGAAACAAAGATAATTGAAAACATCACACTGCAACTTAAGTAGAGAGGGGGGATCTAATTCCTAATGGGAATCATATGTCCTGCTGCTGGAACCAGTGATGACCAACATCCTTGGGTTCTTGCAATACAAAGGCTTCATACTTTTCCTTTTTCTCTTATAGTGACAATAGCAATAGACCTCGACTTATAAGTAATACACATGCAATACTAAAAAACAATAAATGGTTTTAGGGTAATTAATCAAAAAAATAGCACTCCCTCCCAAAATGAATGTCCAAAAAAAAAATTCAAAATTGCTCTTGATCAAAAGCAAATTCGGAAGTTTTTTGGACATTCATTTTGGGACAAAGGGAGTGAACAATTTGGTGGAAAGGTTTTACTTGAGGGTCCATAGTTTCCTTTGAAGTCTTTCTTCTTGCAACTTTCCCATCTTCCTCACCTGTATCATCACAAGAGTATATACTTCAAAACTTTAAATAATTAAAGATTAAACTGAGAAAATTTAAAGCTGTATTAGAGTAATGGGTAACAAACTTGTACTTTTTCCTACATAGCATTAGTATATAAATAGATGTGGTGGAAAACCTAATTTAACATTAAAAAAAAACAAGAAGGCCTCACCTTTACTCTTACTGGGACTCTCCCGCTTTCTCTTCTTTGAGGGTGTGATCTTCGCATTTAACTTTCTATCTAGAGTCTTCACCTTCGAAGTTTTATAAATAGGAGACACGCTGCTAGTTCGATCCCTGTCTTCACCATCCTCACTTGCAGGACTGTCTACAAGAGGAGACTCGGAATCCGATGATAATGTCAGAATCGATTCATTTGTCTTTGGTGCCTATGCAACGAAATAGATCATCAACATTAGCAATGAGACAATGGGTAGCACTGAGAGATATGAACTGACGAAGTGTGAACGGTACACATTTATGCAATAGTCAACTACAGGAAGTCACTGTAGACTGGAATACAAGTTCATGATTCACGTGTTACCATACATTTTATGAAGCATTTAGTTTACGAGACACAAACAAAGATGGCCCTAAACCAGATAGAAAGAATAAAACATGATGTAGCTCATCACAATCTCCCAATCCCACTGTTGCTTCCACTATTTCTAATATCACCGTTTTCTAATAATTTAGCAAGGCAATGGTCCATGAAACAGCTATGACTACCGTGAGATAGACAGACTCTTGTTTCAGCAACAGTAAAAGGCAATTATCCTGCTGTTGGACAAGAGACCTTACATTCCTTGTATTTGACTCAAAAACAAATTAGACTGCTGGAGTCAAGTGGCATTCAGTAACAAGTCAATGCAAACAAAGTACATGGCTAGCACCAAAATAGCAAGTGTGAATAAACCATCAAAATACAAATTATCGCTATTAATTCTAGTGCAATGTGTCATTCTATAACTGGCATAACCTAGTAAGTAGTAACAAACAGGTCACAAACTCTCCTCTCAGCATACCCCCAAATTGTCAGGAGATGCATAAAATTAATGAATATGGCTCGTTTAAGCAATAGATTTGGTGTTAGTCCCTAACCATCCTCCTTGACTAGGTCAAAATGATCGGCATTCAATTACCTAAAATCTAATAAACCATTTACCTACTCAAACAAAATTTACACCGGAAAAAAAAATCCTAGAACTGCCAACAATTAGTAGAGATGTATAAATTACCATTTCTTCCAAGTTCACAATCAAAAACTCACTGGCTTCCACTAGTTAACGACCAAATGTAATCATAATTTAAAACTTATGAAGCAAAAATTAGGATAAAATAGCAGAGATAAAAACAAAAATTCAATCAAACTGAAATGCATCTGTATTCTGTAAACGTATCAAATAATTACCTCAAAAGAATGAAGCCAGTCTGGAGATGCCTCTCTTGAGCTGCTCATAGTCTAAGGTTTCGACTCCTTGAAGGAAGAGTGAGTAGGTGAGGCGGAGGAAGAACGAAGTCAGGACGAAGGAAGAGTGAGTAGCTTTGAAAAAACGATGGAGTCTTCGTCGTCGATGGAAATGGCGCAGAGAGAGAAAGGCGCCGCTGCGTACTGGCGCCGCTGCGTACTGCGTTGGAAAGAAAGGAAATGGGAAAGGGATTTGTAGCATGTGTTCAAGGTCCCATTTTTGTCAAAATTTTAGAAAATAGGATGGGATCAAATATTTCGATTCTATAAAAAACTAGAATTGCACCCGTGCAATGCATGAAAAATATATAAAATAATAATAATAATATAATTAAATATTAATGGTATTACTTAAATAAATAAAATCATAAAGTATATCTTATAATATAGATTTTTTTTTCAATATATTATAGATTCTTATCTGCTAAAAGAAAAAGGAAATATTATTAATAAGAATGATATAAATTCATAATATATCTTATATGCAATTTTGAAATTATAAAAAAAAAATAGGTGTTTCACTTAAAATTTCAAAATTAATAAGATTTTTTTTTTAATTAATGAGACCCACTTTATCATACTCATTTGAGGGTTTCAAAAAAATTTTTATCTTTTTTCATCCTTTTACTAACCCATTTATTAAACTTAAAAAATGGTTTACTGCTAAATAAAAAAATTGTTTTCTCTCCTCCCTCTTCAAATCAACCAATAGAGTTTCTTGATTTTACATCTATATATTTTTTCATTATTTCTCCGTATTCAATTTTCTTGAACTTCAAATAACTATTCATCTCTCCTTACAAATAATAAACAAACTATTTTTCATGTACAAAAAAAATATTTATTTCATATTAAGCTTTTCTCAATGCATTATTATATCATAAAATTTAATTATTATTATTATATAAATACTAATATTTAAAATATAATTATATTAAATAAAATATAAAAGATGCTATAATCTTTTAAGAAGATAATATTGATTATTGAAAAATAATAAGTCCAAACAATAAAAAATAAATAACAAAGTAAAAAAAGATAAAAAAAAAAAAAAAAAAAAAACTAAACGAAGTAGAAAAGAAGAAAGAAAAACAAATAGACACTTTCCTTTAACCCTCTTCCTATCCTATCACGTTTCACAATTTGAAATGGTGGTTAGAGTACATTTAGGTAGTAATTATGGAATTTAGTAAAACAAAAGGAACAAAAATTCACCTTCAAAATGCCTCGTATATCAAAAGCATGTCTCTTTACACATCTCTCTTTCAATTTCAAAAGTCATTTGTATATTGAAAACTCTCTCTCCCTTCTTTCTCATTCATAAACTTAAACGTCTCTCCAACTCCGTCACACCTTGCCTCGCCTTGCTTCTACACCATCAGTGTGTTGTCGTTCCACCGGATGTTTGTTTCTTCTCACCCAACCTCGTCTATGATGGACCCTTTGCGGTTATTCTTGGCCTAATGGTGGAACACAGTTGTTCTTAATTTGTTAATTGCAATTGAGTTTTTCGGATTTAATATTTATAGACAACTTTGAAATTTATTCTGTCTCAATTAAAAATTACAATGCATAACGTTTCTTATTAAATTTAATGATCTTACGCCAAATAAAGAAGGAAGATTGGTCAAGAATGAAAAAGGGAACAATCAATATACCAAAAGTCTCTTAGATTATATTAGCAGCCATGTACAATTAAATGATTTGTTTTCTTTTTATTAAAAAAGTGGATCATGTATTTGTAGTTGAAAACAAATTAAAAGTTAAATAATTGGGATTTGGAAAGTTGAATTTCACTTCAGAATATTGAAATTAGAAATTTTTAATTAAATGGAATTTGTTTTTTTTTTAATTAAAATTTTCGGATCATGCAATTGTAGTGAAAAGCAAATTAAAATTTTTAATATTGGGATATGAAAATTTGAATTTTAATTAAGGGTAAATTTGTAACCTAATATTAAGGAATATTAATAGATAAAATATGGAAGAATTGCAACCAAATAATCACTCGTTATGTAATATAGATTGAATTGTCAATCACAATGTCTATCCATTAATTTTAGATGAGACCTAACATAGCATCAATTATTCCATCCAAGATCTCTTTGTCTTTCGGCACATTTTCAGAATAAACGAAAATGCATAATTTTTCCAAAATTTAAGAATTATTTTAGATCAAAGGGGAGTATTCTTTTTCCGCGAAATGTCTTCATCCTTTTAATGCCATCTTCAAGAAATTTGCTAAAACGATGAAGGTGAAGAATACAGTGTAACTGTAAATTGTTTCAAGAAATTGGAGAATGGAAACATTCATTTTGTGAGAAAATTATAATATTATGAAATAATAATAGTAATATCAGTAAAGTGTGTGTTGTAACTGTTTTAGAAAATAGATTTTAAATGAGTAGCTCAAATGATAAGAATAACTTTCAAAAAAGACAAAAAAAACAAAAAAAGAAATGATATGAATGACTTAAAAAGGAGGTGATATTATGTGGAGTAAGTTTAGGAAGCAGTTATGATAAATGAAAGGTCTAAATGGAGAAAAATGGAATGAAAAAATTCGTAACGAATGAATTGGACTAATCACCTTCCTAGGTTTTCCCTAAAATTTACTACCAATTTAATTTGCTTGACTCTTTCTAAAAAGTGTAATTATTTTTTCCCAATAATTGATATTGAGTAATTATATCTTCTCAAAAAAAAAAATTGAAATTACCATCAAGCTTAAAACTTCCAACAATATGTCTAGAAACGTGCATCCACTCCCTTTTAGTTTCTCTCAATTTTTCTTTCAAAAATACTTTCTAAAAAATATTGCATTTTCATTATTATTATTATTATAAATAAACACTCCTACTCAAAATAATATCAACTTTTAAAGCCTTATAATTCGCCCTTAATCTCTTCAAAATATGATCATCTCTCTTCTCCTTTCATCATTACCCGTTCTTAAACCCAGTTGATTTACATGTAATATTGTTTTTCAAAAATAGTTTAATATGTGGTCATTTGCTTTTATTGTGATTAGTGAACAATGGTTAGGCATATGGAGGAGAGACTTTGAATTAAAAACTCACCGTTTTATTTTTCAAGATTGTAGACTATTCACATTTCAAGGTACATATCAACGGACAATAAATCATAATTATTGGAATTGAAGCATCTTTTTCCTAGGTAATAAATGTATAATTACTAATTGATTAAGAGAGCCTTCTATTTTTAGCCATCCCGTTTTGGCGGGAAAAATCTTTCTAAAATTAGTATACTATTCTGTTTTTATATATATATAGATATAGATTAGTATCAAGATCAGACCATTATATTATAGGACTGGTCCAATCGGTTCGGTTCTAATGGTTCGATTTCAGTTCGATTCTACCGGTTCTACAAATTACAATATAATATAATTTTTTACAATAACAAAATCTATAAGCAAACATATTTAAGAACCAAATTACTGAACAATATTTCGGGACGAAGAGAGTATATGGCTGTCTACAAGCAAGCATCTTTAAGAATCAAATTACAATATCAAAATCAACAGTTAAGAAAGAAGAATTCCATGTTCAACCAGTTGAGTCCAACTAAAAAACTTAACTAGCTAAAAGAAACATAATGACTATTTGACAATAAAACTAGGCATCGAGAAAGCTCAGAGTGTTGTGCCCAGCTATAGAGTCGACTAGCTTGTCAATACGAGGCAGGGGTAACTATCTTTGGGGCAGGCCAAATTCAAGTTGGTGAAGTCGACGCACATTCTCCACTTGCCATTAGATTTCTTCACCATGACCACATTAGCTAGCCAGGTGGTATGTGTAGCTTCCTTGATGATACCTGCACTCAAAAGCTTTTGTACCTCAAGTTTTATTGCCTCCTCTTTGTCACGAGCGAAGCTTCTCAGTTTCTGTGCTTTGTGCTTCATGGTCGGGTTAACCTCCAACCTATGAACAACGACCTCTTCCTTGATCCCCTTCATATCTTCTACTCGCCAAGCAAAGACATCATTGCTCTCCTTCAGTAGCTCGATGATCTCTGTTCTTTCCTCAGCTGATAACTGCTTTCCAATCTGAATTTTTTGCTCGGGATAAGAAGGGTTTGTTATTACTGCTTTCAGCTCGTCCACAGCTTCCAGCTCCGGACCATCTCTAAACTGTAGGGTCTCGATAATGATCTCTCGAACCCTCTGTCTTTCCTCGGCCCCCAAGTGTGGAGCTTCTTCAACGATCATGTCATCTAGCTCAGCTGCGATCTCACTAGTGGTGGCCCCCGAGTTATTGGCGATCTGGAGGCATAACTCGCCTATGAAGACTTGGTCAACCATAATTGTATCTGAATCGACCATGGTGATTTCGGAGTGACGTATCGACTCAGTCATGACCTCGTCATGTGAGTGATAAGTCGACTCTTCCACGTAGGTGATCGTAGATAGTCGAGAAGTTGTGGTGACTGATTTTGACATCTTCAAGTACCCCTCAGCAGTTTCAATTTTCAGTTCCCTTTTCTTCCTTGTTCGTAGGACATGGTCAAGATATTCTCAAGTTGTACTTCGTACACAGCCGACTCCAGCTAGAGTTGGGAACTTAACTCGCTGATGGGGGATTGAGGCCACCATTCCAAGTGCGACCTGGCCAGGTATACCCAAAATAGCAGCATAATCACTATTCGCATCAATGACAATAAATTTTACCTTGGAGACGACCCTGTAAGGATGTTGGCCTATGTCGACGTCCAACTCGATCTGTCCTTTGGCATCGACCCTGTGGTTGGTGAAGCCTTCCAATCTACCATCATAACGTTCGAGTTGCTCATTTGAGAGTCCCATCTCCTGGAACGTTTTGTAAAACAGAATATCCTTGTAGACCCCCGTGTCAACTAAGAGTCTGCTCGTCGTACACCCATCAATTAGTCCTGGGATAACGAGAACTTTCTCTCTAGCCGCCACATTAGTTGCTAGCTCGTCTGGGTAAAAGCTGATCATCTCGTCCCTGATGTAGCTTCTTGGCGGCACATTAGGGGCTTTGTTGAGCTGGAATATTTTGTGTTTCAGGGCGGTGTTGCTAGCCTGCTCAGTGATAACTCCCAAGTTCATTCTTGGCTGTCTCGGCTCTTGCTGTCCACCAGCAGCTCGCTCACCACCGCCTGGCTGAGGCCTTTTCACGTACATGTAGAGCCTTCCCTGATCGACCCACCTCTGAATGATGCGTTTCAGGCTCATACAATATGTTCTTACCATTCTTGTTATTACCCCCATTTTTAGCTGAGTCCTTCTTGTCAGTATCAGCGACCTCAGCCTCGGGGCCTTTCCCATTCTTTTTCTCTTTTCTCTCTTCAGCCAGTGCTACATTGTAGGCCTTCTCGAACAGTTCTTGGCGGGTAGTCACAGTCTGGACTGTCAGCTCGTAGTCCAAGTCTGCAGAGGCTATCCCATTTCTGAAACAATTGATTACCTCCCTATCCGTAAGGTCCTCCTCAATCTTGTCGACCATCTCCTTGAATTTGGTATAGTAGCTCATTGAGCTTTCGTTCTTTCCTTGTACCAAGTTATTCAAGTCGGTGACTGTCATCTTCCGAGCTCCAGCTGTCGAGAAGCGATCCAAAAATTTCTTTCTCATGTAATACCAAGTCGAGATGCAACCTGGTGCCAAGCCATTGAACCAAGTAAGGGCTGCCCCAGTGAGAGTGCTAGTAAGTGCCTTACACATCATGTCGTCCTCGTTGGAGACAAAGCGCATAGTAGCCTCCAAATGTTGTATATGGCTTTTGGCATTGGTTGCACCCGAATATTTTTCCAGGATGGGCAATCTGAAACCTGGAGGAGGTCGACGGTCGAGCAACTCCTTGGACAAGGGTCGAAGAGCAAAATCGTTTCGTTCGCCCTTTCCAGCATCCTCTTTCTTATCAGCTTCCCATTGCTCAAACTTTTTCTTCCACAGCAGTCATTCCCTAGCATCTGGCCTGTCGTCTCTAGCATGAGAGACGTCATTGAATTTTTGTCTTTCCTCCCGGTGAGGCTCCCTCCTCGAGTTAGCTCTGTGCCTGTCGCTCCTAGGGGGAGTTATCTGCCTGCTCCTTCTATCCCTGTGAGAGGGCGACCATACTGAATTAACTGGCGACCTGCGCCTTTCATCTCGAACTGGCGATCTGCGCCTTTCATCTCGAACTGGCGACCTGCGCCTTTCATCTCGAACTGGCGACCTGCGCCCATTCCCATTTCTGTGAGGCTGCGACCTCTCCGTCCTGGCAGGCGACCTAGGCCTGTTCCTCTCAGCTTCCTTTTGTTGCCTCAGTTCCGCCTCCTGCTCTCTGTTTGTATTGAGATGACTTCTCATGTTATCAGGTGGATCTGGAATGTGGGTACGAATGTGAGGTATAATCTGTCGTTCGCCATTCAGTTGGGCACTGCCTCCTGGCCTAACGCTTCCCTCGGGCTGCCTGTTAGAAACCTGAGAGGGGGCTGCTGTGAATGTGTGCCCAAATTCTTTTGTTTATTGGAATTCACGCGAGTTTGAAGACATCCGAGTTATTTGAAAAACGGAGTCGCCACGCCATTTTGATTACCTCAAAACATTGAAAAAAAGGTTTTATGGGTTCGGAGGTTAAGTTACCCCTTGGGAAGAACGTTTGGCGTTCACCCAAAGTGCCTTGCCGGAGCAAGTCTCCCTAGATTTCATTAATCATGTTTGCTTGCGTGCTTTCTTTGTGTGCATGTGTTTGAAAATAAGGGGGGGATGTCCCAAGTTGTCTTCCGGACGTACAAACCATTTGTTGGTTGTCGCTCGGGATTCCTTGGAATTTATGTATTTGGGATTATGATCCCGTCCTCATCTTATGACTTATGATCATCGCATTTTAAACCTCGGGACCCTCGGGACTTGCGTGATCGAGAGAATGACTCTCTTTTGGGTCAAAGATGAGGTTCTTTAGGAAGGAATGTCCTTAGCCCATCAATCCTACGCTTTAAGACGGTCGAGCTCGTATAGAGGCTTCATACTCATTCTTAAGCGATAATCGGAGATATAGGGTTCAAGGTTATCCCTTTCCTAAAGAAATCATGAACCTTTAATGGAAGGAACGATGCAAAGATGAGAACTTTTACACCGGTCCGTTCCAAGGTTGGGGGAAAAGGGGAAATGCATGATAAAAAAAATGACTCTTTAATGAAAAGATGACATTTTGGTTTTAGCAAATGATGCTTTTTGATTTAAAGAAATGATCTTTATGCAAATGATGCATAAAGATTTGATTTTTATGCAAATGATGCATTGAAAAAAGGGGGTTTTGATGCAAAGGATGCATTTTTATTGAAAAAAGATTTGATCTTTGTATGCAAATGATGCATAAAGATAACATTTTTATTGGAAAATAGGGATTTTAGGTGCAAAGGATGCACCTTTATGAAAAAGACTACATTTTTATGACAAATGAGGTCTTAATGCATGCAAAGGGGAAAGGGGGTGATAAAGATATGATCTTTATGAATAAATGCCAAGTCCCAAGCAAGATATATGAATGCAATGAGCAAGTATATCAATTAAAATGCAAGGTTAGGGCGTGCGAGGTTACCAATCGTTTCCTTCGCTTCTTCGGACGGAGCTAGGAGGAGAGGTTCTTCTTGGGTCTTCAAGGAGGAGGGAGATGGCTTCTTGAGCTTCTTCTTCGCCTTCTTGAGCCTTCAAGGGTTTTTCTTCACGTCTGGACTGCTATGGAGTGTGTGTGTGTGATTGTTTGTGTTGTTGTTGTTCTTGAAATGGGTAGAGGAGGGCTCTATTTATAGGCAGTCTGGATAAGGCTAATGAAGCCGTGCGGCTGCAGGCCCTTTGCAAATGAGGCCGTGCGGTCTTATCCACAATGACTCAGCATTCTAGAACCATGCAAGGTGGCATCATTCTAGAAGCTTCTCCCTAATTAAGAAAAACGTGTTTTCTTAATTAGGAAGGCTCCTTACAGCCCTAATTTAAATTTGGACTGTTCCAGGACATTTCCGGAACACTAGGAAAGTCCGGGGAATTACCGGGAAATTTACCGAAATGTCGGGAAAATTAACCGGAAGGCATGAGCCAGATTTGGGTACTTACAGAAGCCCCTCGGCAACGTCACTTGCAAGGCGAGTGGGGTTGTCGATAGAAAAGGATCCGATCTGGCGAATGCCGAGACGGATTAGGTGACCAAGGTGGTCGAGTGGCTGAACCTTTTGGAAGGCTACCTACGTATCCCGGAGGAATCAAGCCAGGCCGTAGTTCGGAATTAGGATCCGCTGGGGAAGGAAGAAGAGAAACTGGTCTCTTGCCGGGAAAAAGAAGAGAAAATGACCTAGGAGGTCAAGCAATTGATCCTACTGGGGACATGCTAGGAGTGACCTAGGTGGTCGAATATTTGAACTTTTATGAGGGGGCGCTTTATCACTGAGGAGTGACAAAGAAACAGGGTGACCAAAGTGGTCGAATGGCTGGACCTTTTATAAAAGGCTACCTACGTATCCCGGAGGAATCAAGCCTTGATCGTAGTTCAAGCATCACTAGATAGTTAGGAACGATGTCTAGGATCCTTGAGATTTTGACAATTCGGAGGCTGTCACCTGATGAAGCTAGAGCTTATGGCACTATCTCTTTATGACGGAGATAGAGGTAACTTAAGTTGGGAAACTTGAGCGTACGTCACTATTCGCGGATAGTGGTAGCACAATTTGAAATGACTTGGGCATTCGTCACTATTCGCGGATAGTGGTAGCACAATTTGAAATGACTTGGGCATTCGTCACTATTCGCGGATAGTGGTAGCACAAGTTGGAATGACTTGGGCATACTTCACTATTCGCGGATAGAGGTAGCACAAGTTGGAATGACTTGGGCATACTTCACTATTCGCGGATAGAGGTAGCACAAGTTGGAATGACTTGGGCATACGTCACTATTCGCGGATAGAGGTAGCACAAGTTGAAATGACTTGGGCATACTTCACTATTCGCGGATAGAGGTAGCACAAGTTGAAATGACTTGGGCATACTTCACTATTCGCGGATAGAGGTAGCACAAGTTGGAATGACTTGGGCATACTTCACTATTCGCGGATAGAGGTAGCACAAGTTGGAATGACTTGGGCATACTTCACTATTCGCGGATAGAGGTAGCACAAGTTGGAATGACTTGGGCATACTTCACTATTCGCGGATAGAGGTAGCACAAGTTTTAGAGTTCTGACAATTCGGAGGTTGTCACCTAGTGTTATCCCGTTATAACGGAGTTAACGGAGGCGACTGGGAATAAAGCTTGATTGCTAAAGAAATAAGGGATATTTTCTGAAAAGATGTTATCTTGGTTAAAAGATAACGGAAATTGCATGCCCAGGTGGAAGGTCCAGGGGCAGGATTGTAATTTCTGCTCAGAGCGAATGAAGCCGCCCGGCATGAGATGGAGAAAAAGAAGCCGTACGGCTAGAGACCTGTTTTTTCCAGATTATTTAAAATCAGGTTTTGAACGGGCATTGGGCACTTGTTGCCGCCCAAGAACGCAGAGAGAGAGAGAGAATTTCGAAATTCTTCAACCCTTTTGCTTCCCTTTGATTTGAAATGGATCCGGAGGGCAATCCCATACCAAGGCAAGCAAGGAGAAACATCTCGGCGGCCGCGAGAAGGAGGAGGAAGGAGCTCGTGAGGACGGAGAGGAAGTATGACTTCCTTACGCCTCCATCGGAGCTTTATCCGGGGAGAAGGGAGCACAAATCAACGAACCCGCGATCAGTTGGGGTAAGCATTCTCATTTTGCTCAAATCCGATGATTTTGCTTGATTTTTGAATGATTTAGGGCTTGACCCGAATTATAGGATTTTGAATGATTTTTTTTTTTTTGAATGATTTTGAGATGCATGAACAACCTATGAGGCTAAGAATATGCATGTGCAATTTTATTTGACAGAAATTATGAGAATGACTCACTTTTTTTTTCTCGCAAAATGAAGTAAGAATTTTTTCAAAATATGAGACGGAGTTCTTGCCTTGTGCTGGAACTAGGTCAAAATTCTGATTTTCAATGAGAAAACATGATTTTGGAAGATGAAAATGATTCATGCATGCCATTTTTTTGAAAAATAATGCTTATGTGCAAAAAATTGTGATTTTGTGCTTTAGGAAAGCAATGACGCGTTTCAAGTGATGGAAGACACGTTTTTTATGCAAAAGTTATGCTAGAAAAACTTTTATGAATGCTTTTCTTTTGAAAATATGTGCACTTTTGAATATATGCATGCTTTTGAAATGATATGAAGGACTGACGCTTCTTTTGATGTGCTTGTCTACAGGAGAACAAGTCTAGAGGACCGTCGGAGATAGCGGTCAAGCTTTGGCAGAGGATGCCGGATTTTGAGAAGGATGGGGTGAATCCCAAGCAGCTGGTGAGGGCTACTGGCCTGGATGCATTTGTAGAGGCTATCGGCCGGGGTGTCCACATCACCTCGAAGAGCAAGGGCTTGGTCCAGGCCCTTTCTGAGTTCTGGTGGGACAGTACTCATAGCTTTCACCTGAGCTGGGGAGAGCTGACAGTGACTCCTGCCGATTTCACCGCTATTACTGGCCTACAGTTCACCGGGAGGCCCGTGACTTGGAGGGACCACATCACAGCGGAGGAGTTCCAGGCTTTGGTAGGGTTTGAGCTGATTCCCAAGGGGCTGGGGATGGAGACACGGAATGTCGAGGTGGCAGTTCAGACTAGCATGCAGAATTTTGCTGCTAATGATGTGACTGCCCAGCAGCTGGCTAGAGCATTCATATGGTTGATGCTATCAGTCACCATCTTTGCTAATTCTGGGACTCTAGCCATGACTTGCCTCCTCGACTCTCTGGAGGATGTTGATGGGATTGGGACGGTCTCTTGGGGAGAGGCCGGATTGGCGGAGCTCTACTTCTCGTTGGACATGTACAGTCGGAACAAGGCTGCTTCGATGGACTGCTTTTCTTTTGCCCTTGAGGTAGTCTCCTTTTTTTTTCTTTTCTCTTTTCCTGTCTTGAGACTTTTATGAGAGAGAAAATGACCTTTTGATGTTTTGAACATGCAGGCCTGGTTTTGTGAGGTGATCGGGTTCTTCCCTTGGAACCAGCAGAGTGATGTCACCATCTTCCCTGCTATGGTTCGCTGGAGGGGAGATGCGAGAGATAAATTCACGGGGAAGACCCGGATTACCTTCGACTACAAAATGGTGAGGCCGGTCATCAACAGGGATGGGCACGATGGAGTGGACTTCTACCCCTGGGGCAGGTATCCAGAGATTTTGTTGGGAGATGCTATAGAGGTGACGAGGCAGAGGAGGTGGCTTACCGGGCTGACATGTGATGTCATCTACTTGGGGGACCGCTTCTCGAGACAGCATGGCCATGTCCCTCCACTAGATGCCATTACTCCTTCTGACCCTCCAGCACGGATGCTGCAGCCCAGGGACTGGCCGGTGGATGAGATTGAGAGGTACCAGGCAGGCGTGGCTGCAGAGGAGTACTTTGATATGGACACCCCCTACGCTGTGTTTGTGGAGCAGCGCCTGAGGACGCCACAGAAGCTAGTGAAGCTGGCGGTCACTCAGGGATATGGGGAGGATGAGCCTACTGACCCGCCGATCCCTCCTGCACATCTGTCCTACGTGGTCCATGGAGTGCCGAGGAGGATGAGGATACCTGTCCCCGATGCTAGGGAGCCCCAGTACACCTTGCCGCCTGATAGCACTGTAAGTGTACTCTTAGGGTCTTATTCCCTTTTTAGCTTTCAGATTTTCTGCTTTTGCAAGTTTTCTGAGATTTTCTGAGATTTTTCTCTTCTTTTTCTCAGGTTCCAGCTCGCACTTACGATAGGCTGGTTAGGCAGAATAGGGGCTGGAAGGACATGTGCCGGTCTCTTCTGAGGAAGCTGGCCTGCGCTTCGAAGGCGGCAGCGGATGCACAGGAGCCTGGGCGCAAGAGACGGCACGTCGGGGGCACAGCGTCTACCTCATCGGCCTCGGAGTACTCTTCCAGTGCCATGCCTCGGGGGCGGGGACCCAACGCTGACATTCTGGAGCAGCTGGCTGAGTACGGGCACGATAATGTCCATCTATCTGATGTGAGCGACCAGGAGGACCTGATGAGGGAGGCTAGCATTTATGAGCTGAGCAGCGATGAAGACGAAGAAGAATCGGAGGCCTAGGAGGTCTCTAGAATAGACTTGGAACAAAAACAAACAATTTACAATTTTTATGCACAACTTGTTTATTTTTTGCTTTATTTGGGCGCCGATGGGGCGAAACATTGTATTTATGTTTTAATTGCTTTTCTAATTCATGCTTTTTCAATTTGCATATTATCTGAGCCTTGGGGCGACTTTTTTGCTTGGAATTGGGGCTGAAACTGGGCCAGAATGATTTATAATGGTGTATGAATGCTTGAATGGCTTCTGGATATGTTTTTGTACAGGTTTTGGTTGAAAATGTGGGGTGAAAACTCCCTTGGGCAGCAACTTTGGTTGCTGCAGAATTTTTTCTGCAGAGAGCTAATGTAGCCGTGCGGCATGGCCTTGAGGGCAAATGTAGCCGTGCGGCTAACAGTTCTGTCTGAACTGGTTATTTTCTGAATAAAAGCAAGGCTTGGCCATTTCATTTCATTTTCACTCTAGACTTGTCCCAATTGTTCCCAGAGCATATTTTGGACCTAAAAGCACCATCTTTGATCACTTTGCGATGGAGAAGCTCGTTAGATTGCAAAGGGGGAAACGAGACCATTTTCTATCCGGTCTTCAATCTTGGGCGAGATATAACTTCCAAAATCACAAGGGGCTGCTTGATTCTTCCTTCAAGATCAAGTCTTTATGGCATTTGAGGGATCTCCCGCCCGATTGGGATCTGTTGAGAGCCGCAGCAAAGTTCTGGGACGTCCGGAGACATGTTTACTGCTTTTCTTACAACGAAATCGTCCCAACGCACGAAGATTTCAGAGCCTTGATTGGGAGTCCCGAGACTGAGGCTATATCTATTCCGCTGATCGGAGACGTGCCGGTGACGGTAAAGCTTGCATCTTTTTTGCAGATTCCTTTGGGAGAGGCTGAGAGGATGATGGTAGCCCCGGATAGGATTGATCTTTCTGATATCCCGGGCAGGTTTGGGTCTCCAGATATGGCTGCGACCACGGTGGCTATGGATGCTTTCATTCTCTGCGTATTCTCTATTTTGTTCACTGCTGAGTCCGTGGGGATCTGTCATAGTGGTCTCTTGGACATGGTCAGAGACTGCAGGGCTGGGAAGGATATTGTCCCGCTGGTTTTGGGAGAGACATTTCATGGGATTGATAGGATGGCTCGGGGAGACCGTTTCATGAGGTCCGGGAGTCCGGCTATGTTGACTCTGTGGCTGCAGGAGAGGCTCGGGGCTTTGCCTGGGGCTTTGCCGACTCAGTGCCCTTGGGTGATTTCTCGGAGAGGTGCACCTAGGCAGCAGGAACAGGGTAGCTGGGAGTTGATGATGGCTAGGCTATCCACTTCGGACATCCGTTGGTGGATACCACATTGGAGGTTGCAGACCAGGAGGATATTTCAGGAGTCTTATGCTGTGAGGGTTCCAGGATTCTGCTGGTCGTCCTTCTACATACCCTGCTTGGTATCCAGGCAGTTTGGGGCTTTACAGGAGCCATTGAGTGATTGGGAGGACATCCGGACCATGGAGGTGGTGTCATTGGACATGAGAGATCCAGCCAGCTTCTCTTTCTTCTCGAGGGCTTGGACACATACTGCTTTCCCACCCAGGGCTATCTTCAGGAGCAGGAAGAGCACCATCTTGACAGCTGTCTACTTGGGCTACGAGAGGGAGATGGGAGCGACTCAGGTCATCTTGGAGGATAGACGTCGAGCTTTATTGGGAGCTGACTGTGACTCGAGTAGGACTCTGAGGGAGACTGAGGCTAAGGCGAGTTGCCATAACCAGTCAGGTGACTTGGTCAGAGATATGGAGGCTCGGTACAAGAGATTGTCCGAGGTCGCTCCTTTGACTGAGGCTCAGAGGGAGGAGGTGCGGACTCGTGCTCGGATAGAGAGAGCGCTCATTGACACAGGGTTGGTAGAGGCTCCAAGTGAGGATACCAGAGAGTCGGGATGAGGGATACCGACATTATTGAGAAGAAAAGGAAGAAGACTCGACGAGGCCGAGGAAAAGGGAAGAAGACTGAAGAAGACTCAGCGAATGATGACTGACAAGTCTTTTCTCAAGATCCTCTTATTGCCATTTGCAAACACATTAGTTTATTTAGGCATTTTGTTGTATTTTAGATCTTTTTAGCAGGTTAGCAGAGTTAAGAGGTAGACCGTGCTTGAACTCATCAAGAAGTTTTTAACTTGTAATGAACAAGAAATATTATTTTAAAAATTAATCAAGACACATTTCATGGAAATTCAAATGTCTTTATTGATTGGGACCCGTTTTATGAAAACTGAAATACCCTTTACTATTTAGGACACACTTCATGGAAGCTTAATCGTCCTTTTTATTATTTAGGACACATTTCATGGAAACTTAATCGTCCTTTTTATTGTTTAGACCGAACCATATATGGCTGCCTACGTTCCCCTTTTACAAGAAAGGCTAAGGGGCTCAGGTCTTCGTAGTTCATTCTGGTGAACTAATAATTTTTTTATGTGCAGCCCTGTCTTTTGCCTAGACCGCCCTTTTTGGGGTTTTCAGCCTAGCTGGGCATTACTCTTTTTGCACTTTTTTTTTTTTCTTTCTTTTTGCACTTTTTTTCCTTCTTCTTTTTTTTTATATTTTTTTTTATTTTTTTTTATCAGACATAGTATCTTCGGAGTTTATCACCGTTGACCGGGTGGACAAAGGGATTGCCATCCAAGTCTGCAAGCTTCATTGCTCCTCCTGACAGTATTTTCTGCACCACATAAGGGCCGATCCAGACGGGTTCCCATTTTCCCAGGGGGTTGTCTCTGGTAGGGGGCTTTACTTTCAGCACTAAGTCGCCCTCTTTGATGTCTCTGGCCTTGACCTTTTTATCAAACGCTCTGGCCATTCCGCCCTTTCGGTGCCAGCTCGGGTGTGTTCCATGGCTTTTAGCCTTCTCTCGTCAAGCAGGGCTAACTCATCATGCCGGCCGCGCAACCATTCCACTTCATTGACAGCTGTTTTCCAGGAGGACCCTTAATGACGGGATTTCCAACTCCAGTGGTAACACTGCTTCCATCCCGTAAGTTAGGGCAAAAGGAGTTTCTCCTGTGGCTGTTCTGGCAGACGTTCTATAGCCCCGGAGTGCTAGGTGCAGCTTTCGGGCCAATCACGACCACGGGTGGCCATCTTCCGGATGACCCGCTCGAGTGTCTTATTAGCGGCTTCCACGGCTCCATTGGTTTGAGGTCTGTGGGGGGACGGCTTGTGGCGAGTAACTCTAAACACTGGCGGTCTCTCGCAGTCTCCTTCGAAGTGTGACCCATTATCAGAAATGATCTCGTTGGGCACCCCATATCTGCACATTATGTTTTCTTTGATGAACTGGGCCACTTTTCTGGAAGTGAGGACCTTGTAGGACTTGGCCTCTACCCACTTGGTGAAGTAGTCAATGGCTACCAACACGAACTCGTGCCCATTGCTTCCTGCCGGGGATATTTTCCCTATCACGTCAATGCCCCAAGTTGCAAACGGCCAAGGAGTCGTCATGCAGTACAGGTCATGAGGTGGGAGATGGTTGAGGTTGGCAAACCGGCGGCATTTGTCGCGGGTTCGGACATGTTTGAACGCGGTCTGTTTCCATGGAGATCCAGTAGTAACCCATTCTGAGGATCACTTGCATCAGGGCTCTGGCATTCATGTGAGGACCGCAGGGACCATTGTGGACTTCGGTCATCAACTCTCTGGCTCTTTCTTGAGTGACACATAAGAGGAGTGGTCCTTGATACCGCTTCTTGTATAGGTTGCCTCCTAGAATGACATACTGAGAAGCCAACCTTTTCAGGGCTTGCAAGCTTTTGGCTCTGACTCCTTCTTTTGGTCTACCTTCTTCGTCTCTGAAAGCTGACTCTCCGTCTTTGAGGAATTGGTAAATCTGATTATACCAAGGTTCCTTTATAGGCTCGGGTCCCAGGTCCACTTCACAACAGAAAGCTGGGGCTTCTCTTCTACCCACTCTGAAGGGCTTTATGGCTTTTCCCTCGGGGATCTCTACCAATGAGGCTAGAGTAGCTAGAGCATCTGCGAATCTGTTCTTTTCCCTCGGCAAGTAGTGGAAAGTCACTTCTCGGAACTGTCCAGTCAACTCCTCCATATGGGCATGATACCGTTGCAGATTAGGGTCTACAGTCTTCCACTTGTTGGAGACTTGGTTGATGATCAGGGCTGAGTCTCCGTAAACTTCGAGCTCCTTGACATTTCTTTCTAAGGCGGCCTCCAAACCAGCAATGCAGGCTTCATACTCAGCGACATTGTTCGTGGCAGGAAAGTTCAACTTGAGGGCTATGGGGGTATGCTCATCTTTCGGATCGACCAATAGCATTCCTACACCATTTCCTCTTTTGTTAGCGGCTCCGTCAAAGAACAACTGCCATCTATTTTCAGGCTCAACTGCAAAGATCCCTTCATCTGGAAATTGGGGTTCAGGCCCTCTGTCTTCATTACTGGGGAAGTTCGCCAGGTGATCTGACAATGCTTGACCCTTGATGGCCTTTCTGGTCACATAGTTGATGTCATATTCTGCCAAGAAGAAGGACCACTTCGCTAGACGCATCGATAGGGAAGGCTTGTCAAAGATGTACTTGATGGGGTCCATTTTCGAGACCAAGTTCACAGGGTGGGCTTGCATATAATGCTTCAACTTGCCGACTACCCAGACCAGTCCTGCACAGGTCTTTTCACATGCTGAGTAATTGAGCTCACTCCCTTGTAGCTTCCGGCTGACAAAGTAAATGGCATTTTCTACCCGAGAGTCTTTCTTCTCTTGAGACGGCATGGCCCCAGACTGCCGTGTATCTGTGACAGTTAGATGAGGCAGGAGAGGCTTCTGTCTATGTGGGGGCATAGTCGGGGATGGACTAAGTATGCCTTGATCTGGTCAAAGGCGTCCTGGCATTCTTCGGTCCATTCTGTGTCCACATTCTTCTTCATGAGCTTGAAGATGGGCTCGCACATAGTAGTTGATTGACAAAACGGTAATGTCCTGCAGATTTACCCATGAAGCTTTTGACTTATCTCGGGTTTGAGGTGGCCTCATATCCATGATAGCTTTGATCTTTGGGGTCAACTTCTATACCTCGCTCCGTGACCATGTACCCGAGCACTTTTCCCCTTGTCACTCCGAAGGTGCATCTGGCAGGGTGTAGTCTCATGGAGTGCTGTCTCAGCCTCTCAAAGAATTTTCGTAGGTCAACAAAGTGCTGCCCACCTTCTCCTTTGGAGTGGATTATCATGTCGTCTACGTAGACCTCAATCTCCTTGTGGATCATGTCATGAAAAAGCGCGGTCGCTGCCCTCTGGTAAGTAGCCCCGGCATTCTTGAGCCCGAATGGCATTACTGTATAACAGTAGGTTCCCCACGGTGTGGTAAAGGCTGTCTTTTCTTGGTCTTCCTCGGCCATCTTGATCTGGTTGTAGCCTGCAAAACCATCAACGAAGGATTTGACTTCGTAGTTGGCAGTGGAGTCCACCAGGATGTCTATGTTTGGCAGAGGGTAGTCGTCTTTGGGGCTGGCCTTGTTCAGACAGCAGCGCACCTTCCCATTGGCCTTGGTTACGGTCACGATGTTGGACAACCATGTCGGGTATTCAATAACTCTGATGAATCCTACCCGCAGTAGCTTCTCAATTTCTTCTTTGACCTGTAGAGACCATTCCGGCTTGATCTTTCTCAGTTTCTGCTTTACTGGCTTGGCATCTGGTGCTAGAGGGATTCTGTGTTCTACTATCGAACTGTCTAGCCCCGGCATATCTTTGTATGACCATGCAAACACGTCGACGTATTCTCTGAGCAGCTCGATTAGTCTGTCCCTTTCAACCCCCTGGAAGAAGCTTCCAATCTGTGTCTCTTTAGGTTCCTCAATAGTACCCAAGTTCACACTTATCAAAATCTCCTCGGCAGCTTGGGCCCGGTTTTCCTCTTTTTCTGAAACCTGCTTAAAGATTTCTTTAATGTATTGTTCGTTTAGTGTGTTTGCATCTTGTTCAAATGATTCATCATTAAGCATTGTTAAGTTTTGAGTTAATTCTATCATTTGTTAAGTTGGCAATAAGAGGATAATCGTAAAGATTTGTCATTTCATTCAAGATAAGGGAAAGATGAGCATCGATTACATTTTCATAATCCTCGGGCGTGAGGCCTTTGGATGACTCTCGAGAGCTGGAATTCGAAGATTCCTGACTCAACTGAAAAGACAACATAGACTCTGGACCCTACACTACTTATTGACTCGAGGGGAACTTGACAAGGGTTGGACCGGGATCTCACTCCTTCTTGCTGTTGCCCTGGGGAGTAGCAGTCTGGCCGGCGTTGTCATTTGATTGTGCACTCTGCGGATCATTATTGCCTTTGTCGATGCCAATTCCATAGGAAGTACTCGGCTGATTTGACAGAATCTCCTTTCTGAACTTAACTTCATCCATTTGTACCTCCGGGGCAGTAGGACCGGTTGTGCTGGCATCTGAGATACAGCTCTCTTCATCCCAAAAGTCTTCTGGCTTGTTCACTCTTCTCTCTACCTTTTCCCAAACAGGGGGTTGGGAATGATCCTCTGGAGTAGTAAGAGCCATTACAAACACATTATGCTCGTCATGGGTAATGAAGGGTTCTGGAGAGACTTTCATTAACATGGATTGTTTTACTTCAAACTCGCAGTCTTCATAAGTGAGCCTTTCTTCTGTAATCTTGACCATGGTTACTGGTTCGATGTCGTAGAAAAGAGGCCGAGCTCTGACAACATTAACGAAATCAGTTCCGACTATGGGTCCAAACTGTCCCTCCATGGCAGCGGCATTAATCAGATCTTTCCATTTCCCTTGTAATTCAGCATAAGGAACATTGAATTTCAGGATATCTATGACCGCTGGATTTCCAAAACCATTTCCATTTGTTCCTCCGAACTCGATCATGTTGACTCGGTTGTTAGCAGGAAGAGGATTCTTGACCACATTGGGACCCCGAGGTGGTTCTAACTTGCCTTCTTCAACTAGGCGAGAGATCAGGAGCTTCAGGTAGGTGCAATCATTAGTGTTATGGCCATGATAATTGTGAAAGCGACAGTGTTTGGTCTCGTCCATTCTGATACTGGGGTTTCTGGGTTTCCAGTTTTCCAAAGGTCTGATGAGTCCTTGGGCTACCAAACCGTCGAAGACCTTTTCTAGTGGCATTCCGAAATCTTCAGCGGTATAGAAAGGGAGCTTTGGCTTTGCAGCAGCTTGGCCTGCATTCTGTCCCTTTCTCATTCTAAATGTAATTAACAGCGCCAATCACTTCTTTTCCTTTTACGGTGACAGTAGGGGCATTTGACACCGGTGCTTTGTAGCGATAAGAGGTATTCTGCTGGCCGGGGCCATATTGAAGGCATTCTCAAACTTGGTGCCGGCATTTACCACGCCCGAAGGTCAGGATAGTAGTAATTGCCAATTTGAACTCTTAGTTGAGGTTTCAGGCAAGATTGGAAGATCTCCATCTGTTCCTCTTCATTAAGTGGGGTCATCATTTCACGAGCTTCCAATTCCATCTCTTGTAGAATTCACTTGCTGGCTCATCTGAACGGTAGTGGTAGCCTGTAGGTCATTCCGGCTGGTTTCCCAATTCAAATTGGCCTTATACTTTTCTAGGAACGCTTCTTTGATCTGGTCCCAAGTAGCTCGGGCCTCTGGTTTCACATGCAGGAACCACCTAAGAGCTGAACCTTTTAATGATAACTGAAAATGATCGGCCATTTGTTGCTGTGTACAATCTTTGGCTCTCATGGCAAGAATGTAGCTTTCAATGTGAGTCGAGGACAATCGGTGCCGTTGAACTTTTCAATTTACGGCATTCGGAATTTTGGAGGGAGAGGGACAACTTTGTTGGGATGGGTGATACAGGTATGCTGTCTTCTTGGTGTCTATTTCCCCAAACTTCTCTTGCATGGACCTAACTTGTTCCCTTAGCCAAGCCATGTCAGAGTCGGGGGATGGTTTAGGATTGCTCGATTCCGGAGAAGGCTTATCTGACTTGGGTGGAAGGACAGTGGGTGGCATAGTGGTAGCTGGTACCAAGGCTTGGGGATCTTTGGAGGGGAAGTAAGTGTAAACTTGACCAGGTCCGTGTTCCCGTGAGACTGGCCGGAGGCATAGGAATTAGGCTCATAATTTCCGAAGTAGGAAAAAGGATACGGAACCTCCTGGGGTCCTGTGGGCAAAGTTGGAGGTGGAAGATCTGCTGTGGCAGGACATGAATTGAGAGGGTCATTGAGCTGATTTTGAGGCCTAGGGAATACCTGGGATGGCCCATGCGAGGAGAGTGGAGTCAATCCCATGGGGTAATGCGGAGGCTGCGTAACCGGGATAGGCTGAGGCGTTTGCTTTCTTTGTTGGTAGGGACAAAGCTAGGTCTCACTTGAGGAGGTGAGGGTGTTGGGATCCTGATGGCTTCGAGATGTTGGAAAGGGATGAAGAAGGGTAATCCTGGATAAGGGATCGTATGAGGATGGAGGAGAGGCATCATTGGTTATAGGTGGATGGAGGCTGAGATGGCTGCACATTCTGGAGGCTCATCTTCTGTCATCA